>JAVCKT010037600.1:0-10628 GCA_032273925.1 Rhynchotus rufescens | reverse complement strand
AAAATGCCTTATAATGCCTACCACTTTATTTTTAATTACTTCTCTTTTAAAAGTGTAACAGTAAGTAGTATCAGCAGTAGCATTTTTTATTGCAAATACCTCTTAAGCTTAACAGGCTTAATCCAGATGAACCTATTGGACCTTGCATGTACAATATGATTTTAGAGAAGAATTAATCGGTTTGATGCAAGTAAGTACGAACATGTTGCTTTCAGGCAAACTGAAATCTCTGACCAGGAAATTAATTCATTTATTTGTTCATGTGATGTGTCATTTTCTTAATTGGCCAGCTTCTTCACTGTTGCAAGTAGTAGAAGATTGAATGTTGAACTTAAATATTATGCTGCTCTCCATTTCTTGGGATTCAAAGGGTGAATTGGAAATAGCCCAAGAATTTGTTCACATACAAATATATTCTCTGTCTGTATAAGCCTATGATTTCTTTTGCGTTACACAGGCAACACAGGACAAAGAGTTGTGTGTGGGTGGCTGCATACACATTCAGTAGGAGCAGTTCAGCTATTCTTAGCTTGGAAAAGGGGTAAGAAACCCCAGAAGAAGATTAGGAAGATGAAAACCAAAATAATAGTTTGAGAGACCAAAGTAAAACTTGAAGTGTTGCATATCTGCAAAAGCACGAGCTATAAAAGATAGCTGGGCACAGATACAAAGCTACAAATCCTTCCTGTAAAAAAAAAAAAAAAAAAAAAACCAAAAAAAAAAAACCAAGACACTTTAATACCTGCTTGCCTTTTCTTGTGAAAAAAAGTCAGAGAGCTAAGGGATATATGTTGGGTATACTTTTCTGTTTCCTTTGAAGAAACTTTGAATGTATCTTTTGTATCTTGGGACGTCAGAAATGTTCTGACTTCTTGGGACATGAGGTTATAAACAAAGACATATAATGCAAGCATTTCCAATTATCAGGAACCGAGGATCCACCTCAGCAGAAACTCTAAACTGCTAATATTTTTTGTCTACATGAAATATATTGTAAGGCTCTTATAATCTATCTAGTTATGTTGTACTTATTTGTGTTAATATTTCCACCCTTGATACTTCCATTTTTTTCTCTTTTTCTCCCTTTTCTCTCTTCTTTTTTCACCCTTTATCTCTTACTCTGTTTTTCTCCTTTTCTTCTCTCTCTCCTTTTCTGTCTTGTGTTCTTGAAGCATTTGATTGAGCCTGGTGACATAGAATGGTATGCTGCTTGGGCTACATGATAAGCCTGCAATATGGAGCTTCCATGTGAACAGAAGTAGAGCAAAGGATCAGGAAGATAGAAGAATCTTGTTAGTTCTTGTCTTCCTGCTTCTCGTTTGAATCTTCTGAAGATCCTTCCCTATTCACTATAGGCCAAAACCAAGGCACCCCCTGCTTCAGGTTCCCTCTAGATCTGCTGATCTGTCTTGTGCTGACAGGGAATTAGAAATAACCTATTCCTACTCCTCCAAGTACTTTTGTTTTTATTTTATTGACTTTTTTGCCTGATTTTACTAATAGAAAATTATAGGAAATTTTATTTCCTCAGGTTGAGCAAATACTTGTTATGGAGGAGATGTGTCACTGAGCATAAAGATCTGTTCAAAGTAGTTGCATTATGTCTGTTCTTCCAGAAAACATATCCTGTGATCTGAACAAAGAAAAGTGCAGAAGGAGAATCTGCAGGCCAGACTCCAGGAATCATCGGTGTAAATGTCCTAGTGGCTTTATTTTGAGTCGAAATAGACAGTTTTGTGAAGGTAATATACATATATATATAACTCTTCTGTCTGCCTAAGTCTGTTACATGATAAAGCTTCTCATGCTTTTCTGTTACAGTTACATTTTGAGTATGACAAAAACCTCTGAGATCTGAAAAATTCCAATTGTCATTTCATTTTTGTGTCCTTCCAGATTCTTATATAGTCTTAAGAGAAGATCTGCTAAAGTATCACAGCAAGTGCTGCTCCTGTGAGGAAATGCTGATCCCCAGAGTAGAGGAGCTTTAGATAAATAGGGCTGATAAATTTGACCCTGAAAAATAAAAACAACAAAGGTGAAGTGTTGAAAAATTTAGCAACAAGATGACTGTTTCAAGTCCCACTTTCAAAAATAGCTTGAATTTTGAACTTCTAAATGTTTCAATATGAATTAAAAAAATATAATATTTTTTATAGTGAACATAACACGTTAGAAGCATCCTTTTTCCACTACAGGACCAGATTTGCAAAGTCACTGAAAGATAAAAGCTTATAGCTTTCACAGAAGTGCGTAAACAAAGCAGCAACCCAGTTCTCAGAAAACCAACTGCAAACACTTTCCAAAATGGAAATTCTAAGCCACTTCTTTGTTTTAAGAGTATACTTGAGTCATGTTGAAGCCAGGTTTTAAAGAAGTTTTTGTTTGAAGAAAATATTTAACAGGATTTTGTAGGGAGTGGGAAGGGCTTCACACAAGATGCCATTGGAATCTGTATGGAGAGGCAAATTTTTGAAAGCCCACTAGGTGCCTGTGCTGCATACATACAGCTTGAAGACTGAAAATTTCTTAGCCTAAGCTTTGTCAGTATAATTATAAGCAATTGCCTTGACTAGAAGTTTTCTAACACTTTTGAATATACTGTGAAAACTGGCCTTTTATTATTTATTAGCACCACTATTTTTTTTTTCAAAAAAATGCCAGAACAAGAGAAGACTGGTAGTTTGTTTTATTAATCTAGTTTTCTAACATTGGCTGATGACCTTGTTCTGACACAGTGTTTTTCTTGGCAGATATCAACGAATGTGGCTTTTGGAATCATGGCTGCACTTTGGGCTGTGTGAACATCCCTGGTTCCTATTACTGCACCTGCCCGAGAGGTTTTGTTCTGCTGCCTGATAGGAAAACATGTCACGGTGAGTATCAGTAGCACATAAACACTGCCAGTGTGATACTGGAGAGAGTCCTCACTTAACACTTCAATCACTGAAAGTCTTGTGTGTTCATTGCTCTCTTCAAATCCCTTATTATGTAAGCAAGATCAGCTTAAACTGAGTGAACCAAATTCAGAGGTCATGTTTAAGGAAGTGTAAGGTACATGTGAGTAGTCAGGTGTTAGCCTCCTGGGAGCAGGACTGAGTCAAATCTGATGCTTCTGTGCATCTGGTGCAAGGTGCCTGAGTACAGCCCTTACGATGGGTGGTAGCTTGAGGTCATATTCTAGTTGTAGTAAGAGTTTTGCTTTTCCTTTGTGCAGCATTGTGTATATTCATCTGACAGCTAAATTAAGCTTTTCTAAACTAAGCCTAGAGCTTAAATTGTGGAATGCATCCAAGTTTTGAGGTCTTGGAGTATTCCCAGTCACTTTCCTGCTTCATAATGAAGTGAAATTTAAACATATACAAGGATTCCTTGACCTTGTTTCCAAAGAAAACAAACATTAATATATGCCCCAGAGAGAAGTGTCAGTGCATACCACTTGGTTCAGGCCATATTATGGCAGGATAAGAACCTACAGAACATTAAATATCAGTACTAACCTGTATACGCCACCACAGAGTCTCATAGATGCAGCAAGCTGATTTGATTGTCTATTTTAGGCCTCCAAAAGGCACTTCTTGGTGGTTAGTTTAAACTATGTGCATACATTTTGGGTGGCTCAAATTAGGTAGAACATAGAGTTTTAGTTTTTCCACCCCAGGCTAGGGATGCAGCATGGACATTATAACTCCATAAGCACAACACCAAAGGCAGGTATGTTGCAGTCTATGCAACCTGAGAGACAAGTGCAAGGTGAGAAGCCCACAAGTTCACCAAACATTTTGATGCTCAGTCTTCCAAATCCTAATGAAGCTCTTCAGTCTAAAGCCACAAGTTCTGATCACAGATAAACATGAGATCAGTTTCTTGATCCTGTTTGCTGTGTTTCCAGGGTTAGAACAATCTAGCCCAGAGGCAGTTGCCTTGGAGAAGGAATATTTGCAACAGCTATGCACCATTTAAGCTAGTGTACGCTGCTAATTCAAAGAAGCAGCTGTGGGAAACCTGTGTTAATTCCAGTCATCCAGCAGATGTTGCCATATGGCACTGTTGGAGGCATGAATAGATGCAGTACTGCAATACAGAAGCTGAGAGGAGGGAGATCCTGTAAAATTGCATAAAAGAGAAAGAAAATTAAAGAAATATTGAAAGAAAGGTTGACATGGCAACAGTTATAACAGAAAATAGAGGAAGGATGTTGCCAAGTCCTCAGATGGTGTTGCCCTTATACTTTCAAGATTTACCACTAAGGAATTTAATTTTATTTCTGGAAGGTTCACGTTCTATTTCTTTGGCTTCCAGTTCTGTTCCCTGGGAGTGTAGGAAAGTGGTTCTTCCTCATTCTCTCTACATTTTTTACTACTTCTTTAAGTATAACTTCCATGTATTTTTGAAGCCTGACACTTTTTTTCTTTGATGAGATGTAAAGTGGATTTTCTACATTTCTGTTTTTTTTTTTTTTTAATAACACTCTTTCATAAAATTTTGGAAAATATAAAGCTAATCACTGTAATGAATCAATGTAACCCTGAAGCAATTTTGACTTTCTTCTTTGCTGCAGTTAGGACTGAGTGATTTGGCAGGGAAGTCTGGGAAACAGAATTATTGTTCTGTCTGCCATTATGCCTTTTTTACTACCTAAAGAAGTGTCACCATGTCTTTGGGGAGAGAGTGATGTTAATGAAATATTTTCTTATCATTTAAGAATGCTTCTCTTCTCTGAATTTCTATAGAGCTAATTTCCTGTGTAAGTAACGTCACTGAATGTAGCCATGGTTGCCTTCAGACATCCAAAGGGCCTGTTTGCTTTTGTCCTGAAGGATCTATACTCAAACGGGATGGCAAAACATGCACAGGCAAGTATTTAACATTTTTCTAGGTCTGATTTGAGTGACTGTCAGGATCTGTCTCTTGGCGCTAAGAAGTGAAGGATGGCATTTTACACTCGTTTTTATTCTTTTGTACTTTTATTCTTTTGTACATTCAGTGAGGTTACCATAAGAGAAAGAGTTCCCTGAAATAATCAACACATGGAAGCAACTTGTGTTGTGAATTTTCAGGAAAAGCTTTAGAAGAAGTTGCTGCTGGTTTGCTTTCATTTGCCAGACTTTCCTCAATCTGAGTCCCATCATAAAATCTTACCAATAATTAGGATACTTTTCAGTGCAGAAATCACAGAGCAGATTGTTCATGCTTATACTCTTTGAGATATTTTTCCTTAGAATAGCAAAGTTAAAAATTTTAAATTCTCTATTTAAGGTTGTACATCTCCAGATAATGGTGGCTGCAGTCAGATATGTTCTTCTCTAAGTCCATCCTCCTGGGAGTGTGCTTGTTTCCCTGGATATAAGCTTCAGCAGGACAGGAAGCACTGCACTGCTATAGGTGAGTATTTTGATATCCATCTACATATTGCTGCCAGGAAATAAGCAAAATCATTTTTGAGCTGTTTTTTAAGTGGATAGCATAACTGGGCTATTTTTGCAGTGGTTATAAGACAGTGTTGTGCAGCTGGGAAGTAGTAGTTGTAAATACATCAGAACCACTGCTATGGGTCTCCTTCACAGAAGAGTCGGTCTGTTATCCAACTTCTGCATTTCACTTTGGGATCCTTTGCTCTGCTCATCTATCAGCAATATTCAGGTCACTGTATCTTCATAGAAATGTGAGTGTAGTTTCTACCTAATGTTTCAAAACTAGGGTTGAGGTTGTCTGTAATACAACTGGGCTTAGTTACTATCTTTATCATGGAGTTTCACAATGATCTTGGGGCAAGATATTGATCCTTAAAACATGTATGCACATTTATCTTTGAATTCAGGTGCAAATTGGATTTAGGAGAAAGACATGAATTTCCACATTAGTATTTTAAAATTTTTTTAAATTTTGAAAACTTTTATTTAAACAAAAACACAGAATAGTGAAAATTGCATGTGTCTCACGGTTGCTGAGTCACAGCTTCTCTCCACTTAAAAATCACATTTTCTGCGTTTCTTAAGTCACTCAGAAGCCTTCCACAGACTTTGTGTCTATACTCATTCACCCTTGGAGTATCACCTGATGACAAAATTATACACTGGATTCCATAAAAGTGGCAAGAATCTATCAACAAAATAAGAATGAATGGATGCAGTTAAAAACGAGTTCCAGTTTTCAGTGTACTCTGACATAAAGCAGCTGTCAATCTTAAGCATTTCCTCTTGCCACCAGTAATTTTAATGTCAAGCTCATGTTACTAAAACTCCTATTGGATTTCACAGAACCCTCTTCTTCTCATCTTTAGATATGACTGAGTCCTTGCTAACCAGATCCCTCATTAATCAGCTCCACACTTGTGGAGCGGGGATGCTGTTTCCATGTTCAGAGCAGTTTGACTTTTCAAGCCCTCCGTGCCCACCTTCACTTCTCTTATCCCTTTCACTGTTATCTCAGTACCCACTTTTTTCCCTTTCTCTGAAGTACTTGTGTGGCAGTCTGCAGGTATGTGATTGCCAAGATAATTTTTAGGTTCAATTTAGTTCTCTCAGTTGGAAAATGCTTTTCAAGTGTGTGTACCATTTGCAGTATTGAGGAACTGAGAATTTAAAGGTGGAAAGAATTTCTCAAAGACGATATCTCTTTTAAATTTTGAAGCTTGGGAATAATTTTTGCTTTTAGCTTGTTCCTCAATCCATATCACTGTGCCACGACAAGATGAGCACCGTGCACACTACTGCCTCATCATCATCATCATGCTGAAGAACTGCCATCATCTCACCCACTGAAAGACAAGAGATGAATGATCTAGCCAGGAAATCACCAATATGACTCATAGCTGATCTTGACTGCCCGTTTTTTCACTCTACTTTTATCACACTTTGTGCTACAGGAAAATACCTGTATCAATAATAAATCAGAACAAATAAGACTCCTCAGCCATGAAAGCTAGACTGGACCCTCATGATAAAATTTACTGAGGGTGATTTAGGTGTAACAAAATTCAGGCTTTTACTGATGCAGGAAGCATGGTAAGACAATTCCCTTTAGATTCCTTCAAACAAACAGAGACCAAGATTTATGCACCAAGTTTCAGGACTCCTGTCTTGACATATTAAAGGATGATCCCCTCTACAGTTTAAAAAATGACTTCTTTATGTGACAGCAAGAGCTGTCCTGAAATCTCAATCTTCATTCCAGAAATTGCCCTTTCCAAATGTATATAGCACACTGGAGAAACTTATGAATACATTTGAAATACAAGTTGCAGTTGGAAAATCAAGATCCTGTCTACTCAAAGCCAATAAAGTGCACTTGGGGCACTTTTTCAGAGGCAGACAGTTATCCCTGATGTCTTGAAAAAAAACAAGTAATTATATTCTGCCCACCTGGCTTCCCTGTGGGCCTTCAAATTAAAACAATACTTAATCTCCTCTAAGTTGTGAGGCAGCCTGCCTGAGTTCCAGCCAGGAGACTTTACCTTTCTGCAGTAGATGAAGTAATTAGCATTATCCCTAGTGCCTGCATAATCTGAAGTAAGAATATCTTTGCTTCTCTTGTGTGTGCACCTTCAGGGCTGCAGAAGGTGCAGTATTTCTTAACTTAAAAAATAATTCAAAAAAAGCCTTTCAAGTCCTATCACACTGATATTCTCCATTTTCTCTTTTCTCACACTTGTAATTTCAGTTTGAGCTTGCTAAGTATTTTATTATTTATTTGAAATACAAAGGTTTTTTAAAAAAGCTTGGCTGCTGACAAAATGGCTTTCTCTAGGATCATTTTATTGCCTCCATCATACAGCAGCTCTACCGACGTGGGATGCCCCAGCTGTTGGGCTCTTGCTGGGGCTCTCCACAGGGAGCAGGGCTGCAGACCATTCCTATACTTGCAGAGATCATTGACAGTGGGGGACCATCTCCATCAACACAATCGGGAGGTAAAGGCTGATGTTAGCTCCATGTAACTGTGCACCAAATGTTCTTTTTATGAATAATAAATAAATAAAAGTAAATAATGGCTTACAAAATTCAGGCAAAATCTGAATAAAAACCTTACTGTTTAGCTTCATGATCACATGGAAGGGGTTGAGGCTTCCTTAATTGCCAGAAGTCTGCCTTCTCCCTTAGCGGAATTAATTTCCTTTCCTAGGTAGCAAATTTGCAGGCTTATTTACCATTTTTCTGCTCTGCATGTACGCTCTCTGGAATATGCTCATGTTTGTGCTCTGCATGTCCAGTGGCCTGGCAGCGATTAGATGAGGATCCCAATTACAGCTTCCAGTGTATGCCAACTGCTCTTACCCTCTGGCAAGTTTGGCCGTTTCCCTTGGAGAATCGGTAACCAGTTTGCAGTGGCCAGCCAAAATTTGTGGACAATAGTATTTATTGTTTTACACAGCAGCAGGAAATATCACTAAAGAAAACTACAGTTCAAAATAGCAGCAGTTTACCAGTCTTACTGAACTGAAGGCCAGACATCCAGGGATGGCAGCTGAGAAATAGCTGTCTTAACCAGCTACCCAGGTAGCTCCTCCTTCAGAGCTCAAGGGGAGTCGAATGATTGAGTACCCAAGTAACTCTTCAAACTGGGACCCAGTTTTAGGGGTCATTGAATCACCATGAAATACTCTACTCAAGACCATGATCAGATGACTTCAATGATGTATTTTTCATAGGTACAGAGAAGAAGAAGGTATAGAATGCAGGTGAATATATATGCACTCTACTTGTTCTGCCTGAGCAAAGTTCAGATAAAGTTTAAATATCCATGTCCTCTTTTAATTAGTGATTTCATACATGACTGTTCCTGAGTGAAGTTTTCTCTTTCAAAACAGCTTAACCTGCACAAGCTCCAATTCAGTTGTGCTTACATCCGTATTAGCAGTATCGAGAATTTTGTCTGCATAAATAATGCAGTTTTCCAAAAAGACACTGCCTTGACCCTGTGTTGACAGAGGATTTTTTTTATCTAGTTTCAAGAGACTTAGCAACTGCTGCCACTAGTTTTGTGCTGACAGGTTGAGAGTTGGCTTTCTGTCAGTCTTTGTCAACTTCTGTCAGTAGTTGCACTACTATCCTTGTGCCTCAGTGTTAGATAGCACCTTTTTCTTTAATTTCTTTTTTTGCTATTGCAAATTGTTGCATATTAATTGCATATACATTAATGATGACTTGCATTGATGGGACCTTAAGGCAAAACACATAAATGAAATATAATTTGCATCTTTCTGTGACATTTTCTGGTTAATGCTACTCATGAAATTACAAATACAATCCAGCAGAACCAGCTGCTCCTTCTATTTGTGACCTTGCAATCAGACCAGCTCTTGAAGTTTTCTAATGCAAAAAGTTTCTTCAGTTCAGGCAGAATTTCTGCAGAGCATTATTATTCAAAGAATACTCTCAATGCATTCTACAACTGCTTGCAAGAAGTTGTATAATTTGTTTATTACTCCCTTTTGCTGCTCATCTGCCTCTATACTTGTGCTCACCAGGCTTTGCTTTAAATGCGTTCACCCTCAGAAGGTGGTGTAGAAGTGTCTTCAAATGTGTTACAGACTGCCCCTCAGTTCTCAAACCATGTGTAGGATAGGTGGAGCTCCTATCCTGCATGGATGAAGGGCTCTCTTTTGCAATTGGAAAGAAAGTTTAAAACCACAAGTAATGGGATTCAGAAACTCCAAGCAGAAGAACTTTTAATTCCTGTATATCTCAATGTCTGAAATTTCTGTTCATTATCAATGAAACAGCTCTCCCGAATAACAGGCCAAACTACAGATGGAGAAACCTGGATCTAATATTTGACCTGTCAATACTGGCCAAGAATTGATGCTTACAGATGAAAGTAAAGTGCTTCAGTTAGCTGGTCAGCTCTGAACAGAGCAAAAGTTTTACCTAAACATCCTACCTTTGCAGAATCTCCCCTAATACCTTGAAATACAAGATTTACTTTATCACCTTGCATTCTGGATTCATACTATATAATAAAGGATCTTTTTCTAAATCCGTATTTTATTCATCAGTGCTGCTGGTATGAAAGTTCACTGAAGAGACGTACTCCCTATGAAGGGAAAATGTGCTTTCTGTACCAGCAAGCTGCATTTGTATGTTGCCATTCCCCACCAAAATTGAAACTCTGAGTGAAAAAGTCTTTATGAATTGTTTAGTTAGAAAGAACATGCCGTACCTGTAATTTCAAAAGCAAAATGAGTAGGCTGTTTTAAAGCATTTTAACATAAATATTAAAAGTTAACCTCATATGCCATATCTGAGGTTTTCTTTTGTTATTCCAACTGAGATAATTTACCAAACAAGTATTTGCAGCGGGAGACTGTGGTATGATATTAATTCATGTGAATGCATTATAATAACCAAGTATTTAATCACCTTTCAATTTTTGTAAAACAAAGATCATTTTCCAGCATTGTCTGAACTGTGCATGCTGTAATCAATTCAGCTCCTTTATATGAGAGAATTGAGTTCACCACCTCGCATAATGAAGAGCTACTGTATTTTAGACTATAACTCGGCAGGTGATTGAATATTATCTGCTTCAAAGAAAAATACAAGTAAAATGAGATATTTGGTTGTAAATAATTCAGTAACAAAAAAAAAAAAGGAAAAAAAAAAGGAAAGAAAGAAAGAAAGCTAATG
>JAVCKT010037595.1:18825-33118 GCA_032273925.1 Rhynchotus rufescens | reverse complement strand
GGCCTGGTCGTCATTCTTCACCTTGCCCCGGTTAAGATCGGCGGCGTCATCTGCCTCCCTCAAGTCCGCCCGGCTTGCTAGGCCGTCAGCATACCGCTCCGCCACCTCCACAGCATGGCGGGACCGCTCATCCCGAGAGAGCGGGAATCCCGCAGCCCAGCGGCGGCACCGTTTGCCCTTGGGACACTGGGCTGTCAAAAGACACGGAGCATCCTCCTGGAGGGCTCGTTAATGAAATCCACCTGGGGTTTATTTTTTGCTTGTTAAAGGAGGAAAACCAAAGAGTTTCGGTGGCCGCAGGGCGCCGAGGTGGCAGGGGGTGGTTGGGTTTCCTGCGTTAGGGATCACAGACTTCCAGCAGCTCTGCCAGAGCTGCAGACTTGGCCTTAGCCCAGGGCATGCTTCGGAGCAGTGGAGACTGCCGAGGGCAGATCAAGGCAAGTCTTTTCTTGGAGAGCTCTCAGTTAAGCCTGGTGGCTGGGCAGCTTGTTTGGCCCTTTGCCTTTGGAGCTCCTGAGGTGCGGAGGATCCCCGTGGACTCACGAAAACTGAGGCCTCCACCCCATTTTCTGCAGAAGAAAGAGCAGTGGTAGAGGTTTTGTTGGCATTGGTTTCAGTGGGTGCTTTTAGACTAATAATGGCTTCTAAGCTTCCCCTTAGCCTGGGCCGTAGCATACCTGGAGGGGAGCGGTTACTTTGGCTGCTCGCTCTTCCTTCAACCGTACACTTCTCCATTACCTTGTGGCCATAAGGAGAACTTAGTGATCATTGAGGCTCTAAACATAAAGTGTACCCACCCTATACAGGACTGACCTGTCCCTGCTGGAGCAGGGAGGCTGGACTAGATGCTCTCGAGAGGTCCCTTCCAACCTTAATGATTCTCTGAACAGGACTGTTCAATTTGCACGTGGTGGGGATGAGGACCCTGGTGTCTCAAACCACGTATGTGGTGTCCTGTCACATACGAGAGCAAATACTAATGGCTTTTGGATCCCTTGGGATGAGCAAGCAGATGGCAGCCCTCACCAAGTGTCCTTGCAAACGGGAGAGGAAGAGGTGGATGAAGCCCATCACACCCTGCAGAGCTGCAAAGTGTGACCAGGGCCGACTCGAGCGGGAGGGAGGAAGGCAAAACCTCCTAAAACGTCCTAGAAAACTCAGTAACTGTTAAGCAAGGCAGTGGGCACTGCACTGTGCCGGAGTAGCACCCGTTGGCTGCAGCCTCCGAACTGCATTATTTTTTCTTTCTTTGCACCTGCCCCTAGTCTGTGGCTAATAAAATTACAAGTTTTCATTAAAAAACAAACAAACAAAAAAAAGAAAAATACAATTATTTAAAATGAATGTGTGGATATTTAATAACTTTTTGAAATTCAATTTGTTCCTAGTTAAAACTGATGATATGTCATTAACAAAACTCATTAATGTCTGACTGGAAACTGCTTTTTGGTGATCAAGTTGTTCTAATCACCAGGGATTTCAATACAAGTTCATATTGCATGTGGCCCATTCTTAGCCCAGTCAAAGGCTGTGGAGAACTTCAGCTTTTGTCAGGTCTGCAATGAAGTCGGGGGGACTTTTGGCACCAGCTTAGAAGGGAGCAGGATGAATCAGGAGATTTATGTCGAATTATGAGATTCTTTATTTTAATTGACATCTTATTTCCCATAAGCTTTGTGGGGTATCCAAAGAGTGACTTTCCTCAAATACCAGCTCTGTATAATTTCCCACTTTTCCTGTGTGCTTTCCACTTAAGCACTAGTCATTAAGCTGTGGGCTGTAGTTTCAGTCTTGTTTCAGAGAGATTTCTTTCTCACTTGGAAGTGAAACACCCTTAGGGAATAGGCAGGCATGTGTGTTCCTGAAAAGGCTTCTCCGAGGCTTTCCAGGTTTCACAGTGTTTTCTCCAGCAGTGATGCTTGAGGTGTCTCCATGCGCAGGGCACAGCCAGCGTGCCCTGAACTTGGGCAGGAACTGCTTTTTTTTGCCATTCCTACCATTCTTACGGCAGGTTCAGCAGCACCAAAAAATGACCTGAGGTTCTTTGAAAGGAGCAGAGGAAGCCAAGACACCCAGTTCCCTTCAAAAAGCTACACCAACAAGCCACACACACAAGTAGGACACCTCAGATTTACTTTTGTGCAGTAACCTGAGCTTTATTTTGCTCTTTATGTAGTATATACTTACATAAGCATATGGCTTATACATAATTTGTGAGGCATATTCTGTTATTGCACAGGGATTCTGTTATTCCAAGCAGGGATGCTTGCTTGGTCAGTGCTCCCTCAGCCCAGCAGGATGAGGTTGGTTATAGGCTACTGCCACACATGATGCTTGAAGTTCCTGGCAAAACAGATTAGCTCTTAGTATTGATGAGAGAACGGTTTTCTCGTAGAAGAGGAGATAAGTGAAGGTGTTGATGCATTTGTTATTTTACAGCTAGGAAGCTCATTCTCAAGTAACTATGATAAGCAAAGTCAAAATGGTCACAATGTCATTACCAATTGCACCTGAATCCCCATTGCAGCTGAAACAGAAATCCCTGCCGCTTTTGGGCTGCTGAAGATCCCCGGCACCTATGACAAGATCAGAGGTACTAAATCCAGGGACCTATTGAAGCTCCAGCACTGGGACCTAATTAATTACATCCTGCCAGTCCAAATCCCCCTAAGGAAAGTCCCAATGACACAAATGCTCAAGCGGTTTAGCACGATTTGGTAGTCTTCATTGTGTGAGTTTCTCTCAGCTGGGGGTTGAGCCTGGTCTGCTTTGACCCATTTTGCTTGATTTGAACCATTTTGGAGCCATATCTGTATTCTGTGCCCATCTCCAAAGGCTTTGCAGTCCTGGCAGCAGGCAGTATTTTGCAGGAATTCTTTGGAATATTTCCAAGTGCAGTGCAGGCTACTAACTTCTCCACGAGGCTGAAAGTAAGTTGCAAATGCAAAGTATTACGGATACAATACTAGGTTTATATGTGTGTAGTACATTGCATTATGTATACAGTATTAACATTTAACAGTTCAGAAAAACTGATAAGGGACCAAAACAGCCTTAAAATAGTAAGAAATAGTAAGTTCTTTAATAGTAAGGATTAGAAATGGAGTAGTAAAGAAGTTTTAATGCTTTTATTCCAGAGAAATCCTCCTCCTCTTTGGCTCTATCCTCTTCCATTCATCTGCCTCCTTATTCTCAAAGAATCTTATATCTGACCAATCCTGAGATCTAATAATATTACTTAGGAGGAGAGGTTTAGACACAGTAATATTTTTCTTTATCAGTAGCATCCACCAGTTAAAAGCAAGTTCCTTTTACAGAAGACCTAACTGAAAAATCCATGTCCTTTTTATTGCATATTGCATATGTTCATCTCAGCCAGTCATTTCCTCAGGCAAATGAAAGAAAATAAAAATGGAGTGAAGTCTTTTTTATTAAAGCAACAAATGTGGGGCTATGTGGTATACATTCCAAGATAAAGTACAGTAATAATACGTCACATTAAAATGGTTAGAATAGCTGGCATTTCAGGTGAGAAAATAAAATTTTGCTGGCTTTATTTCGAAGGTAGCTGCTCGTGTTGAAATTAATTCCCAGATAAAAGTAAGAACCATTCTGGGAACTAGCTATAAAACTATAACAGTATTGCAGTAAAAAAATGGTTAAATTGTGTTCTTTCCACTGATACCAGCTGAAATAACAGCGAACTATGATGTTTGAAAAAGAAAGGAAAAATAATAATAATAAGGAAGCCAAATTACTAAAACCAAAGCGTAGTGCAGTTTGGTTTTGAGGGCTGAATGTGAAAGTGGTGAGAATTATGATCTCCCCCAGCCACAGGGTTCTGAGGAAGCGCCCAGGTTCCTGGAAGCTTGTGGTGACATAGGGATTGTGGTCCCGGCTCTGGTTGCAGGCTCTGGTTGCTCCCTTGGCTCTTCCAGGTGGGAATTACAATTTTTGCCTTAATTTCCAAGTTTTATAGGCATCCCACGTGCAACTTCCCGAGTATCTTCAACACCACGTGTGAGCCTCTGCATCTCCAGCCATCCTACTGCAGAGAAAGGGATGCTTACAGGTTCTTCTCACAGCTCATCCAGGTAAATAATGTCACCTTCTCCTGCCTAATTCACTTAAATTTTCTTTAGTAGACGGCTGGTTTCCAAATCCCTCATGTAGACTGTGTAGCACATTGACTTGTGAGATCTCCTGGATGAGATGTTTTTTTTAAAGGAAGTTCTATTCCCCATATACAATTATATCACAACTGACAGTTAATTGTAACAGAAACAGTTAATTGTTGCTACATGAAAAGCAAAACATCGTTAAGATGTGTTTGTACAGATAAGATTGCTTTGCTTAATAAAAAATGATTTTAATAGTTTTTTACAGTTCCCATAACTAACTTTGGAAGATTGATCATTTATGCTCCAAGATGTTTTTTTCTTTATTTCAGATATCTTAGCAGAGCAACCTCACTGACAGTAGAGTTGCTTCTGATTTGTATGTTGGAACTGGTGAAAATGGGAGAGCAAAGACTCCAAAGAGATTTGACTTCCTGATATTTTTGGTCTACTCCTGCTTGCTCAGTGAGGAACCACTTGGAATGCATAACCCTGAGCACGGGCTTACACCAACCCTTCATTGGTTTAAAGGTTAAATATGTTATTTCCGAATAGAAATGTTTTCCTGGGTCAGTAGTCAGAACACTATAATCCATAAATCTCTATGGATCCATCACCTTTTCCTCTGAGTCTTTGGGAACTGAACACAGACTTTCTTTAGGGAAAGGACGGAGTCGTGATGACCATAAGATAGGTGACTTATCTCCAAAAAAAAATACGCAGAGATATTTTGAATTATTACTCTTTATGTAAGTAACTTGTCCCATCAAATTGGGAGAATTTTCTAAGAGTTTTCTAGAAAATAGGAGGGAAAAAGGAAGGTTTTTTTTGGTTAGAATAGACATTTACTCTGTCCATTCTATTACCTTTCTATTTTTGATCCCAAACCTTTCTCAATTTGATCTATAGCAGTTTTCTCCAGCTGATTATTACTTATTTTTTCCTTCATGGTGAGCCAGTTTATTACAAGGTGTATTGCAAAACCTTCTCTTCAAGGGATGCTGGCACTCATCTCACCTTCGCCACTGTAGGGTAACATCCTAGTGACCTCTGTAAAGCACCGTGAACTAAAAGAGCTGTGGGCTGGATCCAGTAACCTTTACTTACAGGAAAAGGGCTGGGGAGGCTCAGCTCTGTGGGTTTGGGTTTAAAACTTTAAATTGAAACGAAAATAGGAAAACTCCTGCAGGGAGCTTCACGGGCCTGGGTGCTGCTCCCGTGCAGGGCCGGGTGCTGGCAAGCAGGAGCCTTCACGTCGCTCTCCTCATCCTCTCCTCCGGAACCGGTGCAGCCGCCCATCGCTCCCCACGGGACTTCCAGGAGAAGCGAAGCCACCAGAGATCCTCCCTCATCCGCCCGTCTTCCCTGTGCTCCTAATCCTGAAAACACAGATTTGAGTAAATTGATTCGTGTTAACCGTCCCAGTGATTTCTTTGGGGAACTACCGACAAGAACGAAATGGGCCTGGGCTGAAGCACTTGGCCTTGGTGACACTTGGTGACAGCATCTGGCCGTGGCCATACTTCCACTTTCCCTGCTCCCCTTTTCTCTTTCCTTTTCTCTCTCCTCTCAGTGGAACATTTCTATTCTGCTGCTCTGGTCTTTGTCCATCCCTTTGTCTTGTCTCTCTGAGTTCAAAATTTCTCTTTGTTTAATTGTTTTCGGCTCTTCCTCTGACCTGATGGGCAAGCAGGAGAAAACTTGGGCTGAAGAAAGGAGTGGATGTGGGTTTGCTTTTCTCTTGCTTATTTTGTGCTCACTGTTTCACTGCCCGGATTGCTGCAGCTCACACATGTATCAGCATCCACTGAACCTGAATTATTTACCCATTCATTCTGCAGCATCCCTTTTCCATGGGGATTTGGAGGTAAGTTCGAAAATGAACTTGAGCAAGGAGAAGCGGACCACCAATGTTCAATGTCACAAATATGTTCAAAATCTATTTCACTGTAAGTTGCTGTGCTTGATTTCAAGCTCATTGGGCCAAAGACTGTTTAGCTGTTCTTGAGATTAAAACCCAGTAGCTCTGATAGCAGGAGACCCTGCTGAGAACACAAGAAATTACAGTCTTTATCCAAGTTACTTGAGGGGAAAAAGCACATCCAGCTCATGTCTTTTTTTGTATATTTATCAGGTTCTCAGGGTAAATTACCTTCTCTTTGAGTAGTAACTCTTGAAGAAACAAGCCATTATTAAAATACATTGAGTAATTTCTTTGCTCCATTTCCCAAAACCATGCGGAAAGCAATTACCTTTCAGGCAAAACAATCTTTGCCTCTTTAAATCACTACAAATTAAAACATGGAAGATATTTTCAGCAACTGTTTTGGTCTCTAATTACACTTTGCCTCATCCTCAAAAACGAAATGGGGGAAAGGACCACAAAAGCTGGCAAATCAAGATTTCAAGGTCAGTTTATTGCAGATATTGTGTAAGGTGAGTGGAGGAAAGCGTGGTGCAGCTGATCCACAATCTCTCCCTTAGCCTGTCCACAAAGTGGCATTTATGGGGGGCCTTCCAGCGTGTTTTTGACATGCACATATGGAAAGACTGGAAAGCATTGAACAGGTCTGAATTTCTAGCAAAAACCACATGACAGCGTTCACCCTGAAAGCTTTTATGTCTTTAATGTCTCTGCCAGCTCGGGTGTGCATCTCCCCCGGCTCGGCTTTAATCCAGGCTGGCGTGTGGCGCAGGGAAGTGTCTTGTTTCCTTCTGCAAGGTGGGCTGGGTGTTCAGGACCGAAGCAGGGGGTTTGTTAACGACGGGGAGTCCTGGGGTGATCTTGACGAGGTGCCTGGAGCCACTTGCACGCTATTTTCTTTAAGTAGGAGTTCTGTTAGATGCCCCTATGTAGATGCCATTGATGGGCTTCAGTGCAGCTCTGGTGAGGTCTCAAGGAGGGTGGATCAAACCCAAGCCGATGAGGCTGTCTGAGCACGTAGCTTTTTGCTGCCTTCTTTACTAGACCAACACCAGGTGGTCCTCGAGAAGCCCTGCTGGCATTTTCCCCCCAAAACGTGCTGGTTGGAGTGCAGAGGTTAGCACGTTTATGCCCTAAAGAGCTGGGAACAGGGTGGTTTATTCAACAGATAATGTATATATGAAATGAAACTCGATCAAGCATTCCATCTTTCAGTGCACATGGGTGTAGGACATGGTCTGACGCACGCAGTGTCTAAAACACAAGAAACTGCATTTCAGAAGAACTTGCACATTCTTCACTGCTCACAGTACCGCATTTCATGTCAGGCCCAAGGGAAATCCGCGTGTTCCCGGCTCCTGGCCCGGAGCAGCGCGTGTGCGGCAGAGCCCACCCGAGGTCAGACTGGAGCCTGACCGTGAGAGCAGGAACACGGAAAGGGAAGAGCCGTGGAAAAGCTCCGGTGGGACCTGCTGAGCGTGCAGCGGCCTCGCTACAGTGCTGACCGGCTGGCCGAGGCGGAATAAAATGCAGTTTCTTTTCCCTCTGCTTTAATAGTAGTCTGTTAATAACCTAGAAGGAGCAGATCTCTGGAATTAAGGCTGTCTTTCTTTTTTTTTTTTTTTTCCTTTTTTCAGATCAAAGCTGTGCTGGCACATGTTGGATTTCTGTTATCATACAGGTAAAAAATCCTTGTCTGGAGGCCGCATCTTGGGCAGCTGGGCTTCACCAGGCACCCCTCTGCAGGGAACTGCCCTGCAGGCAGGTGGGTCACGGGCTGCAGGACACAACCAACCCGCCCGTTCCCCCGCCCTGGGGTGCAGGAGGCTGCGATTCAGGGTGAGCAAGGGCATGGCACAGACACTTCACCCCTGTTTGAGCTGCCTCGCTGCGTGTTAAACACACTGTGGTTAAACTAAGACCTAAAGCAAGCAGGGCTTTCAGATCGCCCAAAGCAGCTGTTGGTTTTAATGATGGGTGCAGTGGTGGGGTGTCTGCTCTGTGGGGTCAGTCGAGAGATGCTCAGCTGGAACTTGACTCATAGCTCAATTCATGCTGCTGTCCGAGCTGCATCGTTTGACATTTGAGCCTTTCTGTGCAAAAATAAACTGGAAGAGGATGTGGTGGCTGGTACAGAGGGCAGAGCACAAGGCTGTTACAGTCCTGGGATCGTCTGAATGGGAATTCTGGTCTGGACCTGGGTATTTTTGAGTCATGGGAAGAATATTTGCTTCACGATAAGGACCAGTGAGAGCAGCAGCGCTGCCTGGAGCTGGCGCTGCCCTACGAAGCTGGGCACCAGCAGGTGAACAGGGGCCCCGTGTCCAAGGCAGCGAGAAGGACAAAGACGGGAAAGTCAAGCACCAGCCCTGCAGGTTCGGTTTGATGGGAACAGCAAAGGGAAAACAGCAAGGAGAGTTTGGCTGTTAGGAACTGCGGTGTTCCTAACCACACACATGGAGTTGCCAGCAGTGCTAGTAAAGAGAGGTTCAAACCGGAGTTGCCCGCATGGAGTGAAGCAGGATTCTGGTTGAGGCTTGTGGCTTGTTTCTGACAAAAGCAGCAGTGGAAAACTGTCCCGGTGGAAGTGGGATACGAGGCAGCCCGCGGCCCCAGCCGTGCTGCAGTGCTCCGGCATGGGGAACACGCAGGAACCTGGAGATTCAGCCCAGGAGAACGGGCGCACTCGCGTGTGAAGCTCTGGCAGACCTCAGCTGATTTAGCACTTGTGAGTGCGGAGTGCGTCCCCGCCTGAGGAATTCCTTCTGACAGATGCCGAGAGATGGAATCACGTCTGGACAGAACGATCAGCGGGAGGATGTGTCCTGGACCAGAGCCCTTTCTGGGGCGCTGGCCGGTACCGCAGCCTGTTGTCCCCACGGTGGCAGCCGCCGTCACAGCCGGCGCTGGTGGCTGCTCATCAAGCACAGCACCAGTTGCACCAGTGCAGGTGAGGTCCGGAGCGCTGCTTCGTTGCACAGCAGAAAACACTCACTGCACACAGCGGAGCACATTGCTGTATAGCAGCTCCGAGCGGGACTCGTGTCCCACATCCCTGCAGGCCGGTCGGGGGCTGCCACCTGGGGAACTTTCTAACGCCCACGTTGGGCTTCGCAGTTTCATTGACGGGCGCCGGAGAAGTGACGAGCCGGGTGACTGGAATCCCTCGCTCCGGAGGTCACTAGCTCAGCAAATCCGAGTGAAACTCTGCAATTCCTTTTTCATAACGCGCTCTGTATTTCGCTTTCCTTTTGAAGGCCGTGTCTTCCCCGGGCTTTCGCTCTCAGGAATCCCGGGGTGACGTAAGGGCAGGGATGCCCGGTGCCCTGGGCAGCCTCTGCAGCGAGTGCTGCCAGCCCGAGCAACGTGGGGCTCGAGCAGAGCCCCGGGGGCTGCAGAAAACTCCCTTCCCTGCAGATCCCGCTCGGGTTTGAGCCTCAAAATCCCGCTGAGCCGCTCCAGGCTGCGATGGCTCCGTGGCTGCTGTAGCCTTGGTGCCTTCGGCCGCTTGAGCCCCCTGGCTGGGGCTGCTTCGGGCCGCTGCAGCCCGGGTTTCGCTTTGCTTTGTGGAGACGAGGAAGAGAAACCGGCCGGGAGCGGCAGGAGCCGGCGCGGGAACCGCGGGCAGCCCGACGCGCCACCGGGCGGCTTTTCCCTCCCGCGCGCCCGGCCCGCGCGCCCGCGGACTTTCTGGTGCTCGGGAGCCGCCGGGAAAGCTTAAAAAGAAACTAAAAGCAGCCGTTTCTGGGCAGCCTTGCTGCGCCGGGAGAGGCCAATGGCCTCCGGGTGACGGAGGGGGTTTGTGGGGTCCCCATCCCTGCACCCCGGTTCAGGGCGCAGGTGGACGGGCAGGTCCCGCTTAGCCAGGCGGCAGCTTCAAGCACGGAAGTGTTGGAATTCCTGCTCCTGTCGGGAGGCGCCGGCCGCTGCAGCGCCCCGGAGAGACTGCTCGGGCTGTGCGGAGGGAAAAGCTCGTGCTTTGCAAACCCGGGTGAATGTCGACCCAGGGAACCCAAGTCCTGTGAGAGCCCATGGAAGAAGGGGGCAGAAGGAAACGCGGCAGCAGAGGAAGGTTGTGCTGGAGCGGGCAGCCACGCACGGCGGATGCTGCAGAAGCTGCTCCCCAAAACCCAAGCAGGTGAACTCCATTTGTCTTGTTTTCTTAAGCATCCATGCTGAGCAGCAGTATTTATCTGGCCCATACTCATCTATTCACTTTCTCTTGTGGTTTTTAGTAGCCCCTGGCTGCCCCAGGCATGTAAGTATTTCGCCAGCTCCCTGCAGTGTGACTCCGCTCTCCTGCCCCAGGGAGCAGGGAATTCCTCACGGTTTCCCTGATTCCCGCAGGGAAAGGACCCAGGCCAGACAAGTCACACAGGTGACAAGTACTGGACAGATCAACCGAGCGTCTTGGGGCTTTGTGACAAAACCGAAGCTGTGGAAAAGGGCCACAAGGCACCAGGAGCTGATGCCTGATGCCTTCAATTGCCTCTTGCAGCCACTCAGAAACATCAGGTAACACACTGACTTCAGAGATGCTTCTTTAGTGTCACAAATGTGGAAGCATCTAATCTCGACTATGAGTTTGATTCCTTGCCTTTCATTCTATGCATTTTGGGGAAAGAGGGTGGTTGTAACAGCATTTACTCATGGTTCATGTCCCAAGGAACCAAACACCTTCGTAATTTTTAGTACCATGATTGTCTTTAAAATAAAAAGCCTTAAAAATAAATAAATAACCCCGTATTATAAATCCATCATCCTCATTCCAGTCCTCACTGCTGTCTGTACAGAACACAACCCGATTCCTGCCTGTGTCTCGAGCCCCAGCTGCCTGACGGGAGCGATGTGCTGTGGTCGGTGTCATGTTTTGTGAGTTACACTTCCTTTTTTCCCCTTTTTGCCTTTTTTTAACCCTCTGTGCAGGTGACATCTGCATTTGCTGGTGATTCTCTGCCCTTCGGTGCTGATGCTGCACCGTGCAGCAGCTGCTGCTTGTTGGAGGCTGCTGAGCTCGGTGGTGCTTGGCCAGCTCCATCCTCTTCCTCCTCCCCTGACGTGGCAGCGAGCGTGCAACCACCAGCTCCACTATCGCGTGTTAATCCCTAGGCAGGAAAAGAGAAGAAACTGGAGCCTAGTTTTGTCCTTCTGCTTTTATTCATGCCCCAGTTCAGACTCTTCCCACGCTGCAGCAATCCCCATCACTGAAGAATTGTCACAGCTCTCTGCAGCGGCCCCAAATCAGGATTTGTGCATAACTTAACACAACCTTAATAATAATTTAGCATGATACTCAGGCTTATTGTTGCAAACACTGCAGTTTTAATGGCGTGAGGAGGTAAATACCCAGTGAAAAACCTGAGCCCTGCTACAAGGCCCAGAGCTTTCACTATTGTCACCTAGGGAAGGCAGAAATGCGGCACCCCACGGCTTAAGCACCTTGGGTAGTTGTTTTGCTGTCGCATTAGGTGCTGCTGGTGACCTTAGGGAAGCAGAGGAACTTTTCCCGGGCAGGAACAGGCTCTTCCATGGCCCAAGGAAAAGAGGCGGCGCGGGGCTCGGCCTCCCTTTGCTGCAAGGGGCTCGGGCAGCAGAACTGCAAACACAAGGTTAAGGCCAGGGGGGACACAGCACGTCCAGAGAGGAATAGGTGGTAAAATAATGGGTTCTGGGAGGGTGTTTTTAGGAGGACATTAAAGTTACAGATACCTCGCTACGCAAATTTGGGCAAGGCTTTGTGATTCCTCCCCGCATTTGCAAAAAGCAAGGGCAATCTGTTAAAAGTTTGCGTTATCCTGGTTTGTATTGAATAAATAGCACAAAAAAGAGCTGCTGGATCAAGTCTTCCTGCCCATTTTTTTATGCAGAAAATTAAGTACCAAATGAGTGAAACCGAAGTTCAGAATCGGATTCTCCAAATTCGCAAGTACAGCAAATATCAGAGAGAGAGTCTTTAGGGGCACAGAGTAAAACCAGCCTGTTCAGTGGTTTTACAAAAATAGGGTTTTAAACAGGTATTAAAAAAAAAAAAAAACAGGTATTAAAACAGGTATTTAAACAGGTAATAAAAGAACAACCTCTGCTGGGTGCCCAGAAGACCCTCCTAGCTAGGAGTGAGGGTTTCTGCACTGCATGAGCCACTCGGCTCTGGTTCCTGACCAGCAGCAGGAGGTAAAACCCACCCCGCGCTGAGAACGGCCCCGGCCGCTGCACACACCACAGACACGGCTGTCCTTTAAAAGCGCAGTTTAATTCATGACTTCTACAGCGCTGTCATCACACACGGGAGCACGACACGCGAGTACAGTGGAGATACGAGAAGATGCAATAACCCAGCCACAGTTTCACCTTGAGAAAACCAAACTTCTAAAGCGGCAACAGGAAAAAAAGAGATAACAATAATAACCGGTCGTTATCAGCAGCTGGTTAACGGAACGGACACATTGCACCAACTTCTCTGTATCGCGTTCAAGGCACTTAGCAAGGTAACAGCTCCCGGCTGTCTTGGCAGCCCCACAAGTGCCAGCCCGGGCTCCTTTCTTAAGGCTGCACCATCCCGGTGGGATTGGGGCTCCCGCGGGAGCCGTGGTGGCCGCTGGGGACCCAACAGCGGCCACGCAGCAGGACAGGGACCCCGCGGACACCCCAAACGCCAGCGGCAGCGGCGGGGGAGCCGCCGGCGCCCAGGGTTTCTGGAACGTGCAGAGATTCCCAAAGAGCGGAGCAGGGAGCGGGGCTGGCTCCCACCTGGCACGCGGGCTGCAGCCTCCCCTGTCCTTCCCCTCCAGAACGGCGGCCGGGCTCAGCGCCGGCGGCTCCTGCGGGATGCGGCTCCCTGCACCCCGGGTGCTCACGGAGGGTCTTTGGGAAGCTCCCAAAAAGAGGGTTTGTGTCCGGGCTGCCGGTGCCGCCTCTCCCGGGGTCGTGGGGCCTGGGAACCCTGCGCTGGAGGGAGCCCTGGTAAATCCTGCGGCGATTTTCCTTGCAAAAACCCTCCTTTCAGGCAAAGCTGCCCGGCCGCGAGGCACACAGAGAGCAGCCCCTGCAGCCGCAGGGCAAAAACATCTAGAAAAGGGGAAAAGAGGAAAAAAAAACATAAAAACAAAAAGCCCCTAAAGTGAAGCCAAAGCACAGGCTGGATTCCTATCGCAAACAAACCCAAAAAACCCAAGAGCACAAAAACTCCCCAGTGCTGCAACACTCTAGCACAGCCTTGGTGCCTGCCTAGTGCCGTTTCTGGGAAGCGAGGAAAGCGGAAAATAAAAGAGACTAAATCATTTTGTAAAATACATTCCTTGTGCGGGATGAAATGCGGATACACGGCCTGCTCTTCTGCAAACACCCTGAATAAAGGCAGCAGCCACACGCCTCGCCAAGGTCGACTGGTCCCAGACCAGAAAACAGGCACCTTCCATGACACACAGCTCCACTTCCAGCTACAGGCAGCCTAAGAGCAGGGATCAGGGAGCAGGATCTGGGATCCCAGCATTAAATCCCCTAAAAGAAAGCGGGAAAGAGGCCTCCGCGCTCCCCGGCATCACCCTGGGAGCCGCAGCGAGCGGAGGCGCCGAGCACCGACCCCAAGGCAGCCCGGTGAGCAGGAGGTACCCAGAGAGATCATACAGTTAATATGCTGCTTAGATGTGAACAGACATTTTTATTTCTGGCATTGGTGAGTCATTTAAATATTTAGCCCGGACAATAAAATATAAAAACATCTACCGTATGTGCCTGCTGAGTCGAACGACTGTCACACTATTCGGGCCCCGGTGAACGGTATAATAATATAAGAATATCTTAAGTCAATGTCATACATACATTATGAACTTACAAATAAATAACTCTACAAAAAAATCCTGTCTTCGCTCCATAGTTTCATGTGACAGGCAAAAAAAGGCTCTTTCTGGTGATGGCAAATTAGGAATTGTACATTTAGTACATGGATACATTACCGGTGCATCACCAAAGCCAACCACTAGGCAACAAAAAGACATATCATATGAAACAATTTTTTTAATTTTTATTTTACATATTTATACATAAAACTTTCCAAGTGACTCTTTGAATCCAACCGAATGTTAATAGCACATCTATAAATGAACGTCAGGTAGTCAACATTCACAAAATGTTGAAAACTGATTAAAATATACATATTACTGAAAGCTACAACTTCACTACGAGGCAGGCATGTATTTTTTTGACTTGTATAGCACCGTCAATTACAGTTTCTTTATTTAAAACTACAGTGAGG
>JAVCKT010037595.1:0-18814 GCA_032273925.1 Rhynchotus rufescens | reverse complement strand
TAGTCAATGGTAAAATATCGTTCAACTCAAAATCTCTAAACAAACAAAAATAAAGTTAAACTACCCTCTCTTCTTATCCATGATTTATAATGTTATAAGTACTGTACATTTTTGTAATAATATTATTAAAATGCCTCATATTTAGTGGCAGAAGTAAAAAAATTAAAATAAATTAAGAAGCAGAGGCCAATCACTGGACATAAAGCTTCGGACATGGTCAATGACTAACACTGATTTTCTTGTGCGCCACCTTGGACACCAGCGGTTGTACGAACACAGAAGCAAAATAAAGTCTAGCTCGCCCTCTGGTCTGACGGCTTCTGGCTTCACTTTGCCGGCATTTTCTCTGCCATGTGCTTCTGCTGGCTTTCCGCGTGTCTGAAAGGCGGGAGGGAACGGGGAAACTCGGTTATTGACGGCGCCGGAGCAGAAACCCCAGCGCTGGCATCGCCGCCGCGCTGGCAGCTACCCCAAAAACCCCTTTCCCAAAGCAGGGAAGCGGTCGGCGGTTCCGCAGTGACTTATGTGCCCTGCAAACCAGGCTGGAGCAAGAGGTGTCCGCTCCCATGGAAAGGAAGGGAAAGGCAGGGCAGGAAACACCTTTTCCGAGGGGTTTCTGTTCCCGCCGCCCGTTTCCTGCTCCCGGGCGAGGGGTTAGAGGCCGGGACACAGGCAGAGGATGTGAGAGGCCGGCGTCGGGCCCGGAATCCCGACCTGCTCCCGCCCACATCCCGATCCCACCGACCCGGCCCACAGGAGCCCACGGACAGAACCGGGTGCGTGGGGAAAATCTCCATCAAAAATCCGCATCTCACGGAGCCCCGCATGGATGTTAAGCTGTGTGTCCCGGAAAGAAGACCTCCTAATTAGCCAGCTCCAGCTCTAATCCCAAATCCTGCTGTTTTATTAGTCGCTTTCAATTAGGAGGCTGGGACTTCCCTGCTATCCTGACAAATAACCATTATTCCCCTGGCTGCTCCTGGCGCTGCCGTTCCGGCGAGCGCCGCAGGGCGGCACGAGGACGACTCCGAACATCGTGCGGCTCTGACCCGAGCTCACTGAAACTTTGCCCAAATTTCAACCAAGTATCATGCAACAGTGAGATGTTTTAAAATAGAAGCAGATTTAGGCCATTCTTGCTTTTTCTGTATCCTGTTAACAAGGAATTCTGAGGACTCAATAATCAAAAGTGGGCTTGGCTGCCAGAAGTTTCTTAACCAACCTTATTTCTTATATTTTTGCAACTTCACTACTTCAGTTCTGAAGCAATAATCCTGGCACACTTCAAATAATCAATGCCACCTTTATAAGCCTAGAAGCTTTACATATGTCTTAGATTATGCACTATGGAAGCGCTGTCTCGGAGGAAAACACTTGTAACACGTTGCCACAAATGAGCTGGAGCTCTTTAGGGAACAATACCTGGAAATGCTTCCTTTTTTTTTTTTTTATCTGCCATTGAACATCATTGCTTAAAAAACAACAAAAAATTTACATGTTGTTCAAGTTCTTCTGACTTGCACACTGTTTTGTCACTGTTTGACTATTTTCATTTACACTTTGATGGTAGGGAAGGTTCTTAAGGAAATAAGTGAAGCAACTGGGAAATGGCAATAATGGCCAACTGATCAAAATAGGATTTTGGGGGAGTGTTACCCTGATTCTACCGTTTTAACACAGCATTGTGACAAGCACACATCCCTACAGTTGCTGTGTTATCTCCTACGTGCTTTTTGAAAGCTTCAGGGCTGAGACCCCCTGAGAGCCCCTGCCTAGAAGCTGCAGAGCGCGGGCCGGGAGCAGGGACCGGGAGCAGGGAACCGGGAGCAGGGAGAGGGCACCACGGCCCCACTCACCGGGTCAGGTCTTCGATGTCCACCAGCATCGCGTCCTGCTCCGTGTGCAGCTCATCCCGGATGAGCAGCAGCTGCACCAGCTCCTCGTTCAAGCCTGCGGCCAGGAGGAGAGACGTCAAGCTCCCCCGGGACGCGCCGGGGCCAGCGCTCCCGGCACGAGCCTGCGAGGGCTGCTCCCTCTGCTGAGCACACGTGACCCTCCTGAAACACCGCAACGCGCCCGAGCGAGGAGAACTTCTCAGGGCTCCAGCTCTGGCCATAGCCCGGCTGTTCCAGCACTGCCCAGCCCCGTGTGCGGAGCAGGACACGTGCTCCCCAGAACACCCCGCTCTGCTCTCCAGGCACACGCAGCTCCAGCCTTCCCACCGCCCGCGGCTTTGCAAAACGCGTCGCCCGCGGGTCACGTTCTGGGGTTGCTGCTCAAGCCAATGCCTCTGCTTCAGAGACATGATAGTTATGCTGGATTTTTTGCTCAGGATGTGTAGCGAAGGAAGAAAAAAGCACCAGATGAAAACTGTTTTCCCAGTCTGGGAACTTCGCAGGGTTCCAGGAGGCTGTTTGCAGCCGCCCTGCTCACACACTGGCTGCTCCTTCACAACCCATCGTAGATTTGAGGGGAATTTCAGGTGAATCCCATCCTTCCCGCACGGGTGCAGGGCTGGGCAAGCCTGCCCAAGCAGGGAGGCTCCCCCAGACGTGCAGGGTATGGATCTTGGGAAGCCCAGGGCAAACATCCCTCCTGCTCCCAGGTGCGCCCGCCCTCAGGTCTTGGCTCTCCTCCCTCGCGGGTATTTATAAAACGATGCTGCAAAGGGAGGAGTTGAGAGCAGCCAGAAAGCAGCGCCACGAAGCCACGAGAACTGGCAGATGCTCCCAGGACAGGCCCAGTTCCCAAGCTATATTTAACTGCCTGGGTTTTGAGTTACTGACGCTGCGGTACCAGCGTCAGGGCTCTCGGGCAGAGCCAAGCAAGAAAAGGACAAAACTCCTCAGCCACTGAGCTCTGCAGTGCAGGTCTCTGACCTCATTTCATTATTGCACCATTTAACCACATTTTTATGTGTATCTTGGTCTTAAAGTCCTGAACTGGACCTTACTGGTCCCGAAGTACTGGTCTTTTAATTAAAAGGGATATGTCGAATAAAAATTAAACAAATATCACTTACTTTCTATTTGTGAGTGGAGATCATTGACTATCACTTGTAGCTGCCCGATAGTCATATCTCTTAGATCAGTGGGTTTTAAACTTCTCTTCATCAGGCATTCACTTATATGAGGCATATGTGGCAGCTAAAAGCAAATGTTAGACTTTAAAATTTGCTCCTTGCCTGTATTTGTGCACAGCAGCAGCCTGCACTTCATGCAGCCCCCTCCCAAACATCCCTCATTCACCTTCATCTGCGGAGCCCACAGAGCGACCTGGCACATGCCACACAAGGAACCAGGCCACCCAAACCACTGCCATCAACAGGGCACTGAAGTAACAGGCAAGGCCACGAGAAGCAGCTTTATGTCAACACTAATGCTCCAACTTGGGCTGAGATCGGATGGATTGGGAAAAAAATAAGTCGGCAGCATCGTGCCCGTTACTGGCTTTGATGTGGGATCAACTTGGCAGCCTCATTGTTTCATTTCCCACAATGATCCTGCTCTCGTTACCAGCCTGACTGGGTGAATCCCATTAACCTTCAACTGCAACCTGGCATTTCAAGCCTGAACTGCCTCTGTGTGTGGACACAGAGGACACCTGTGACCAAACTGTAAGCAATTAGTGACCAATGGTAAATTAAGACAGCGCTTGAATCACTATACTGGCCTTTATGTATAACAAGCACTGGCTGGTCAGGCTCTAAATCCTCGTCACAGAGAGACACTTGTCAGCTCTAACAGACGGTGGGTGAACACATCTACCTGGAGAGGAACCATAAAAACAGCAGTCTGTGTGGTACCCCCTTCCCCTCAAAGGCAAACAATTAGAAAAAACCAGCTCTGTCTGAGCAGGATGACACTCAGCACAAGTGTGTTGATACTGCAGCAACCCCCAGACCCCAAACTCACAAGATCAGCTACAGGAGATTTCTTCCGGTTCTGCTTTTCCACCTCTACTTGCATTTTGGCCATTGGCTTTGCCATAGCCAAGGCCATTTTGGCTTCAGCTTGTAGTTTCTTTTGCCGAGTGAGAAAATCCATGTCGTCTAGGGATTCAGACTCCTCTTCAGTAGTGTCTCTGTCGGAGTAGGAAGAGCTCTGCTTGCTCTAGGAAAGTAGACAGGCAGCAGTTACCAGCCCGTTAACACCTCACATTCCCACAGCAGAGCAAAGAGGTTTTGCTTTCAACTCAAGATTCATTTACGCATTTGCAAAGGTATAATTTCCACAGCAAAGAGCCAGGGATTTTGTTTATTTTCATCTGCAAGATGGTCTTCAAAAATCAGAGTAACTCCTAGGTAGGCCCTCAGGAGTGTCAGTAGCACCCGAGCACCTTCAGCTGGAAGAGGAGAGGGTGGTTCTGCCAGGAGAGGCTACTGGATGCCCAGGGCCTTGGTACTGCAGCCACAAGGGGCAAGAGCGAGCGGGTGGGGAGCTGGTGCTGCCTCAGCTTCCTTGCTGCCTGCACAATTACTGCCCTGCAAGGGAGGCAGGAGCCAAGAGGGATTTTCAAACACGAAGGCTTCTCTCCTCGGCCACGGCTGCGCCGCTGGGGGTACTGAACACTCCAGCTTTTAGCTTTGCAATTTTAACACAATCAGCTCTCTATCCGTTTCTATTACGGATTTCATATCTTTTATGCTCCCAAATCCCATTGCTCTCCATGCAGGGCCTCCTGCGGGAGGAGTCACCAGACCTACCATGGGGGACAGGGGAGTATCGAGGCTCGTCTCGGTCTTGCTGTCGTCGGCATCGCTGTCCTTGTCGCTGCCGCTGTCGTTCACAAAACAGATCTGCAGGTTCATCCCGCTTTGCAGCCTGGGGGCAAAGGGAGAGCTCAGTGCACATCCATGGGACATCCCCCTGGAGCAGAGTCCCTCCTCATCACAGCACTGCAGTTACGAGCTGAGCCCCACGTCAGCCTTTCCATGATGCACCCCGAGCCGTCCGGGCTGATGTCCCAACCTGTTATCAGGCTCAGTCCAATGCGCCGCTGCCCAGAATTTCCTCAGCATCCCAGTTTAGGATAAACAAGCTCCTTGCACCTTTTGGGAGTCTCCATCACCCAGACCGAGTTTTGCTGCGTTGCAGTTTTGCGCTCCAGGTGAATCCCACACCCAGCCCCATGCAGTGGGAACCACTCAGGATCTTCCCTTCTTCCCCAGGGTCTCTAATTCTGCAGGACGAAGAATGGCTTGAAGTTCACTTTGGTTCTCCAATTGCACCTCTCGGGTGTAATAATAGTTTTCCTCCTGTTTTTATGCCTCTTCCAAGGTTTTTTCTTTCCCCACGCCATGGCAACGTGTCTATCTTCACTCCCCACGTGGGAGTCGCTCAGAGCTTTCCAAGTGCTCTGGGTTACTCACCGACGCCTGAGCAACAACAAACCTCTCCAGGGCCTCTCTGCTGCCTACAGAAGCTTTAAGAAATAGAGCAATAAATATATAAGCAAGTATAAGCCCAAGCAGCACGGGAGCCCAGGGGATGGAGCTCAGCCCAGCTCTGGGGGTCAGGGAGGAGGCAGAGAGCAGGATTAAAGCGCAGATTTCTCATCCCTGGTATCTGTATCATTCCCCAGCGCTTTCTCTGAGCAAGATTAATTGCCTGGAGCCGCTGCAGAGCAGCTGAACGGCTGCTCTCCCATATGCTGGCTGCCTACGGAGCAGGGACACCAAAACACGGATACAATCACGCAGGTTGCCACTCGCTTCCCAGCCTGCCCACCTGCCCCCCTCCTTCCAAAGGGGGATCCAACCTTGCAGCAAGGCAGAGCACCACCTGGGAAGGGCAGGCACTGGCATCCAAGAGCACTAGGATGTTATTCCTTAGGGTACAGACATACGAGCTCACTTCTAAGAAACACCCAGGGCCAATTACCAGGCTTGTTGCCCTTCTCTTGCCATTTTGCTTGCAGCTTTGGACGTGTCCCTGGGGTTTGTGCGATGCCCATTTGCTCGCAGATGAACCAGCAGCAGGGCAGCAACACGTCCAAGCACATTAATCAGTGCTGAGCTTCCAGTCCTGTCTGTTTTTCTCGTGCTCTGCCCAAAGCAAGAAGGAACCCACGTCCTGTGTGCAGGATCTAGAGCCGGCTGCACCCGAGCTGGAAAAGCCCCATTAAGGACCCCGCCAGTATCCTGAGAGCAGTGTCATGCAAGCTTAGCAAAGGCAATCAGCAGGGCTCGTTATCAGCATGAGCACTGCTTCCAAACAGGCTGCCACCTCGCTGGCTGCTAAAGGAAGAGGCACTTGTGTAAACTTTACAGAGTTGGGGATTTTTCCACCCATTTTCATCAGGCTGCCTAACCAGCAAGAAAGGGTCCAAGGGCCCTTGTCTTCAAGCACCTTCCTACTTCAAACACGCTCTTTCTTAACCAAGACAGCACTGCTCTTGTCATGTAAGTGTCCACTCGTGTCCCTGTGATGCTTCCACCACTTTTCTCAGCCTGCTGAAGTCCAAAGGCAACACATAACCCCTGACAGAGAGCCAAAAAGAAACCGCGGATGCAGCTTCACAGAAAAGGGAGCTGGGTTGATTTACTCCTTCAGCTTCAAAAATCCCAGAACAGAATGGCTGAGGTTGGAAGGGACCTCTAGAGATCATCCAGTGCAACCCCCTGCTCCAGCAGGAACACCCAGAGCTCGGGACACCCGCTCACATCCAGGCGGGTTTGGAAGGTCTCCAGAGAAGGAGACTCCCCAGCCTCCCCGGGCAGCCTGTTCCAGGGCTCGGAAACCCTCACACCAAAGAAGTTCTTCCTCAGGTTGAGCTGGGTTTCCATTTGTACCCATTACTCCTCGTCTTGTCACCAGCCACCAGCGAGAAGAGTTCAGCCCCAGAAAAATCTTTCATTTACCCTCATTTTTTTTTTTTTACAACCCTAACATTTTTAGCATATTATTGATACCTGCTTAAGAAAGAGACACCCATCATACATAGAGTATAAAATGTCCTGAAATAAGAAACATTTAAGAACATGGCCACAAATGAGAACCAAAGGATCTGCTGAAGGGCAGGTGCTCGGGTCCCCACTGCAGACATCACATCTACCAGCCCCAAGCCAGGCTTTGTGGCAGGTCTCCCTGAGCCGTGGCACTGCGGGCAGCACGGAGGGCTCCGGGGCCATCGCACCTACCGGGACGACAGGCTGGGCTTGCCGCTTTTGCTGCAGCTCGTGTAAATCCCCGGGCCATCGTCAAAGAAACTGCCGAGGGCCAACTTCTGCCTGATGGACTCTCTCTCATTCTTCTGAGCCTGCAAGCGAAGGGAAACACAACCGGGTTAAGCTCTGGCTCCCATCGTTGTCACCATCGCGTTGACTCGACTGCAAGGGCTAACGTTGACCTAGCAGAACATCCCATGGCAGAGCAGTGGTCACGGACAGGGCTTCTCCACCAGGGCTCTGGCTCCAGGCCATGGGGACCTGGCGACACTGTCCTTGGGACCACGTGGAGCGGGAGAGACCACGGAGGCTCCCGGGACTGCACAGGAACAGGAGCCCGTGCCCCAAACCGCCCCTTCCACACGCACAGCTCCCAGCCCACGAACCGGTGGCTCTCGCGACGCAGGGATCTGCCTTCATGAAGCATCTTCAGTCATTCCAAAGTAATTTCTGGAATACGCAGAGTATCTTAATACCAAAATATCATTTTTTAATGCTACAGAGACATATAATTAGATGCAAATTATTAACTTAAAATAGCGAATAATTTAATTCTAATTTCAGTGGTGACTACATGCACTTTATTATTATATTATCCATTGTATTGTCATTCCCTCACCAAATACACACCTTGTTTGCAAGCCAACTCCTTTTTAGTCACTGCATGCGATAATTTCAAATACTGTAAACAAATCGGACAGTATCGAGTCGAGCTGCGTGTTCAAGCCCAGCTCCGGTTCCGTAACCGGCCTGTGCAGCCCAACCTTCTGCTCCGTTTCCCAGGGCTTCCCCCCAGCTCGCTGTGTACGAGGTGTCTAAAGCTCCAGGTGACTCCCAGGTTTTCATCTGCCCGCTACACAGCTCTTCCTTTGCCCTAAAGCATGCGGAGGTGACGCATGTCCATCTCAGACCTGATACCTGCACCATTAACTTAATCTAAGACGCAGTGCCAAAGCAGATAAAGACGCAGAGCCAAATCCTAAAACAAGCCCAACGCTGGTGTCACAGGCCACGTGGTGGGCCACGGTGTGCTGCATTTCAAGGCGTCTTGCAGGAAGGTAAATAAAAATTTGAAGCACCTGCTCCCAGCAGCAACCAGGGTGGGAGACGTGGCCAGGAGCCTACAAAGCACTTGCACCCACTGCCCAGTCCAGCCCGTTTTATAAAGCACCCACAGGACAAGGACCATCGGGAAATCCAAGGTGTCCTTTGTTATTACGAACCAGGGGATGGTTCCTAGGAAATACAGAGGTCCTACGGGAACCAGGCTTCCCGCTGCAGATAAATCACCCAGCGGCTGCACTGCACATCCTGAGACGGAAAACTCGGCATTAAGAAGCAAATGCAGGAATGTCCTTTACTCGCAAATACCTCCCCTTTGCATGTAATATGAAATGTTTGAGAAATAAAGGGATTATTGCAGTTCTCGCCCGCCCCAGTTCCCGCTTCCCCTCCCCGTGCCGCTTCCGCACGGAGCTGCGGGCACCGGGAGCCGCTTGCTCATCCATCGGGAGCCATTATCTCCTCCTGACCCATTTCAGCTCCCCCTGACCCATTTCCCGGCATGTTTCCTTCTGGATAGAGAAAACAACAGCTGACTACGGAATTCTTCAACCCTCGGCTACCAAAGTCTGCCTGTAGCATCCACCAACGGTCCCTACAGGGAGCCACTTGCTTTACCTTTGGAGCTATAGGAACATCACGGCACAGGCTGTGCCTGGGCACCGGATCCTGCACCGCTCACATGAGCACCGCGGGATTCCTGCTCCTTCCTGAGAACCGGAATGAAGCCCAAGTTTTAGAATTTCGCCCATTTAAGGAGCAATAATTGGACACGCTTTTGCGGTCCGCACCACTCCGGCTGATTTATTTAGTGAGCAGACAGGTGTATTAATAACCCCTGCTCGTTAAAGCTGCCATCCGAACTCCGTGAATGGATCACGAAGTATTTATGGGAGACGTGTCTCCTGGGCAGGGCCGCAGGGGACGGTGACAAGCCGGGTGGCAGTATCGTCCCGCGCGGGGCGCGAGCGAGCACCGGCCGTGGCGCATCCACGCAGCGCCGGAAACGCTGAGCAAAAGGAAATCCCGACGGGAGGAAACCAGGAATGTTCAGCAAGGGCCAGACCAGGACCTGACAGGTAACTGGGTGCCAAGATGTCCGTGCGGCCGCGGCAGTGCTCATCCCGTGGGAACGCGGGCCAGCTCCCGGCCCATGCGCGGAGCGGCACTCGCCGCCGGCCCCAGCAGGGAGCTCCGGCTATTTTTGCCGGGGTCTGTTATTACAGACGCGGTCAACGACTGTATTTAAAGTCCCAAAAAAACAAACCAGGCCCTTCTGAATCGCTAAGGAGCGTGAAGGCCTGCAAAAACCCTGCCCGCTGCGCACTTGTTGGGAAGAGCTTTGTCTTCCCCACGGGCTTACAAGAAAATGCCGAATCCATCCAAGCTCCCGCGGCCCCGCCGAGCCGCAGGCACTGGGGGGCTGGAAACGCTCCTCGAATTCCACGGAAACGTCCCGTTTTGCGGAGTGGCAGCGGTGGGGGGGTGGGCAGCTGCGCGGGGACAAAAGGGCCCTTTTTGTCCCTTACCTTTTTGTAATTCCCGTCGTCGGCGTCGGGCGCGGATGCCTGCCGGGTGATGTCACCCATCCCATGGCCGGCGGCGCCCCGCGGCTCCGTGCGCTCCGCGGCGGCCTCCGCGCGCCCGCCGGCTTTTCCCTAATAAAGGCAGCGAGCCGGAGCCCGCGATAAAAATAGCCGCCCGGGCGCGCCCGGAGGCACCGGCGGCTCCCGGGAAAGGGGCTGGGGCTCCCGCCGGCAGCTTGGCAGGGATAGCCTGGGAAAGGCGGGAGCGGAGCCGTGGGTTCCGCACACGACCCACGGAAGGGGTCCCCCTGCAAGGGCTGCCATAATGTGAAGTTTTCCCTGCTTGGGAACTTTCCAAGCGGCTCCCTGGCTAAAACTGCCTTTTTTTTTTTTTCCTGTACCAGAAAGGTTTCTAGGAACCAGCAACGGCAGCCCTGGGCTTGGCACCTTATCAGGAAGCTGCTCTCCAAAGGTGGGCAAAGAGCAGTGGCTCCGACCGCCGTGCGCACGGCTAAGGACATCAGGGAATTGGTCAGGAACAGGGTTGGTCACACGGATTCATCACATGCAGCTGCTCTTCTCAAGCTCCAAAATCTACATTCAATCCTGGGTCTTCCCAATCTCCAAATCGTGAGTCTTCCAGAGCTCCAAAGCCTACGTTCAATCCCGGATCTTCCCAGTCTCCAAGTCTACATTCAAGTTCTTCCTTGTTCACGCATGACGACGGCAGAACTGGCCCCCAGCGCTGACACGACCGTGCTGCAGCTTGGACAGTCTTACTGGCCCAGCAAAGGACGTGATGGGGCCAGGTCGCATTGCCCAAATTCTCCCAGGTCCCATTTTCTGCTAGTTCATCAGCTTTAGGGACATGCATCACAGCATGCGCCAAAAATGCAGGGAAAACAGTAATAATAAACGAAACATTTGAATTAAATTATTTTTCTAGGATGTCATCTTGTAATTACGTTGTTTCATTTGGGAATTAGAGCTAGTTGGATTATTTTATTATTTCTGGTTCCTCTCCATTGCCGACCCATTGCGTCACATCCCGATCCCACTAAAATTAACCTCCTGTGTCTCCGACAGGGATCCCAATGCTCCTGGGACGACGGCACTTGGTTTCCCAGCACGGCTTCTCCCAGCACACGGTGACGCCCATCCTGAGAATGCAGCCTGTGCTTCCCACCCGAAACGGGAGGGTTTCATCCCCATTTAAGTCTTCTGGCTGCCGTGGGAGCCGAACGGGGCCCGTCCCGGACCGCGGCGCCGTCGCGGCTGCTCCTGCGGCTTGGTCCCATCACAACGCCAGGGAAAGCCTCGCCTCGAGAAGCGCCTCCAGCCAAGGCAGCGTGCGGATCCCGTGCGGTTTTCCAGGCCGTGCAGGGCCTGGAGCGCTTAGGGAGGAGCGCGTATCCGGACTGACCTGCGCCACGCGTGTCCGGGGCGCGGGAACCCCCAGGGCTCCTGGCACTTCCAATGGCTGCGAGGGACAAAACCCACCATGGCCCTCGGGGTCGGGATCTGTTTTCCAACTGCTGCAAGTTGCCTCGCTGCTAAGGCAGCCGGAGATTCCAGAGGAAAACTCCCAAAGTGCCAGCAAAGGCCTGCGCGGAGCAGTGTGTCGGGATTCCCAGGATATGGCCTGCGTGGAGGAGTGCGTCTGGATTCCTGGGAATATGGCCTGCGCGGAGCAGTGCATCAGGATTCCCAGGAGAAGGCGTCAGGATTCCCAGGATATGGCCTGCGCGGAGCACTGCATGTCGGGATTCCCAGGATAAGGCCTGCACAGAGCACCGTGTGTTGGGAGTGACTGGATCGCAGCGCCTCTGCTCCAGCTCCTTGTGGCTCCGGCTCCTTCTCCCGCTTCCCTGGCAGCAGAGGGGCTGGTCCGACCCCAACCATGGCTCCAGCCCCGGCTCCTTCCCCACTGCAGCTCCAGCAGTTCCCCTGCACTAGATTCCCCAGAGGCGCCGGCCTTTGGAGCTCGCTCCAGGATTTCCAAGGAAATGCAACCTAATTATTCATAGCACTTTGTTTACTCTCCACCCCCGCCTTGGGACTGCTCTGCTTTCAGAGGCGCATCCAAAACCCGTGCAGGGAGGCGGCACCGAGGGATCTCGTGCACGGAAAGGCCTCGCGCCCGAGTGCGTTCCCAGCCCCGCCGGGATCCGGACCTTCTCCCAGCGACGGGGAGGGAGATGCAGGGAAACAGCCTGATGCCTCCCAGCGCGGTCCTGCGGGATCAGTGTGGATGGAACAAAAAATGAAGGGCTGACTGATGCTGCAAGCAGGCAAAGCAGTGCTCATCCGTGTGCGTTGGAGACAACATCCCTTTTTTCCTCTTACACTTGATTTATTTTTAGTCTTCAGTCTACACATCCCTACTTAAATACTCTGTGGCGGCTAAGAAAGGAGAATTTTTAGCAATAGCTTTTAAAAGCGGAACATGCTCCGCTCGGGGGAGGGATAGGGCAGAGGGATAGGGCAGAGGGCGGATGGCGGCGGCCGGGATGCGGGAGCAGGGGGTGCAGCTGGAGAAGGGGGCGCTCCCGGCTTCCATTCCCAGTGCAGACCGCGGAGAGCGGCACCTCGTCAGGGAGCCCCTAGCAAGAGGCCGCGGGAAGGCCCCGGATAACCGAGGACCCGGCCCCAATTCGGAGCCTGGGAGCGTTAGGCTCAGCCTGGGCCTGGCCGTGGGCAAAGCCCCAGTGGGAACAGCTCGGCCAGGTCGCATCCCGCCGGGCTCCCGTGAGGCCGGCTCTCAGCGCGCAGCTCCATGAGCTCCCGAACAAAGCAGATGTGTTCTCAGGCCAAATTCCTGCCCTACAAGCGCATTTCCAAGCTCTGTCTCTGTGCAGCTCTCATTAAACCCCGAGCACTTCCCAAGGCTGCCATCAGGCCCCTTCCCCCTGCATCCGCATGCGCGTGCCGGGCTCGGCTGCATCATCCCCGGCTCCCTGCGGAGCCTGCGCCCGCAGTGCCGCCCCGCTCCGGATCGGAGCGCGGCCCGGGGGCGACGGGCGCCACACCAGGGGCTCCAGGGGCCCTTCCCTGCGCGCGGCGGCCGTTTTGTTGTGGAAACGGCTCCCCAGGCAGCGGGAGGCGGCGGCTCCTTCCGCAGGATCCTTCCCGCTTCGGGGGGCGCGGGGGCCGCTTGCCAAAATGCTACGGAGCAACAGGCCACTGGAAAAGCGGACCGCGAGCGGGAAGGGAAAGGGGGATTTCACCGGGAAGGAGCTAAAGATGGAAGCTGCTCTCAGGGGAGCGGGTGAAGCACTGCGGCAGAGAGCCCCTCCGCTCGCACGTCCGCGCCGCCGCCTTTCCCGCAGGATCCCAAACCCAGGGAAAAGCCTGGGCACAAGGTGCAGGGCCCGGCCGCGGGAGCACCCGCCGGCGGGGATCCCGCGGGACATCCCGGCGCGCTGCAGGTGCGGAGCCCCCGAAGGGCACGGCGGGACCCCGGCCCCGCGTCGCCCGGTCCCGGCAGCGCCGCCGCATCCCGGCTCACCTGGTAGCAGCAGTTTTCCTGGTGGACCATCTCGGCGCATGGTGCGGCGCGGAGCTGCCCGCAGCGCTAAGATGGATGCGGCGCTGCGGGAGCCGGCGGCGGGGAGGAGGGACGGGCGGGCGCGCGCGCAGGGAGGGACGCGCCGAGGGAGGGAGGGAGGCGCGCGCGGCCCACACAAAGGGCATTAAGGCATTAAAAAAAGGGGGAAAATGGAATAAAAGGGCAGCGGGTGCTTGCTGCATCCGCAAGCAGCCCGCTCTCCAAGGCTGCCGGTGCTGTGCGCGGGACTGTGCGCCCACGAGCTGCATCCAGCAGGTGCTCGCGCATCATCCTGCACCCCGAGGTGCTGGAGCGCTGGGATGGAGCCAGGAGCCGTCCGGGGATGCGAGGGATGGAGGGAGGCCCCGTGGGGCGCAGGCACCGATCCCGTGGGAGTGAAACTGGCCGAAACGATGGGATTTGGGGCTCCCATGTGTGGAGTGGGCTCAGCATGCGCTGGCGCTGCTGGGGGTCCACAGCTGAGCCACCTCGCTGCCACCTTCATACCTACACCTATATATATGTATACATATAAATATATATGTATGTGTGTTTGTATGTGGGTGCGCAGCGAAACAAAATCCTTGCTGTATCCTGTGGTTACAAAGCCGATGGCCAGGAAAGCAGCTCCCGGCGCCGTGGGAAGGAAGGAACCGAGCGGGTCGTCACGCCAAGCCCCCACATCCCACATCCGTGTTTTTCCGCAACGCTTCCTGCCCCGTGCAAGCCCCGGCCGCCACGGGATCCCATCCCGGACTAGCTGCGGAAACACTCGTTCCTCAGGCTCGTCGTGGCAGGCCAGTGGCTGACACAAAAAGCCAGGCCACACGCAATGGAAATCCTTAAAATTTCAACTACACCTCCGTACACCTGGATCAGACAACACGGCTAAAAGCTTAGTATGATTTTAACTATAAATCATGGTAAGACAGGGAGAGGAAACGTGGCCAACCGCAGCCCCTTGCTCAGAGCCACCACACAACACACCAGGGCTGCCTGCTCCCCGTTACTCACCCGGGTGTTTATTAGTCACCGGGACCCGGGCGCTGGTTCCAGGGACAGCTCTGCTTGCACAACGCCGGCAAGTTGTCAAAGAACCAGGAAAATTAAAGATAAAATCCCGTGATTCGATATATACACTGGCTCACAGTTTCTCCAGGGTTATGGATTTAACTCCTCCTTAAGCCAAACTAAAGCTTTGCCAGGCTTTAAACCTAGCAAGAAAAAGAATTTTTTTTTTTAATCAGTTAATACTAGAAATCTGCTTGAAAAGAGGAGTATCTGTCTGGATTACATTCCATTCTGTAAGTCTAATTAGGTCTAATGCTACAGACTTCTCTATTTAAGAGACATGAGGAGGAGGTGTTTTCCCTCATTTTGGATAAGCTCCTTTTCTTTCTAAGGCGAAACCCTCAGGTGGTTTGAAAACCCAAAGCATCTTCCTCCTCCTTCCACGAAGGTTTCCGAAGTATGTCGTCAAGCAGTGGGGTAGCAACTCGTAAGAAAATAAACAAGAATAAAAACTTGTGCATGGAAATTCCAGGATAAAACTCTTCTGTTTCCTCCTACAAACCCAAAGACAGCATCATTGGGGCAAAACCAACAAGCAGGAGCAAATGCAGGTCACAGAGGAGAGCTTGGAGCAAACCAGCCCCTTACCTGCCCGGGAGGAGCTTGTGCATTTCTATTTGCAAACGGGCACACTTTGTAACTTTGACAGCCTCGTGCTGCTTTCCATGGGTGAAAGATGTGCCCAACCTGCAACATCTGCTCCGCGAGCCACAGACAGCATCCCTGGCCTTGTGTAATCACCGCCCGATTTCATCCTCTCTCAAAACACGCAACAGAAGTTACAGGAATTTGGGTGTCACGAGGCGGTTCCTCGGATGCACGGCACGTCAAACGCTTCCCGGTCACATAGGGGGGCACAGTGAAATCACTTGGATATTTATAGCTTTCTGGTGATGTATAAGTGAAAAAAACACATGGAAAACAATCAGCGTTTTTGGTGAAAGTCGTCTAGAAAGACTTGCTGCACAGGCTGAACTGTCAAACGCACCATCCAGCAACCAGATCACTCATCTTTAACGGAGAATTCAGAAGTGGAGCATTAGGTAGTTATGATACCTGCCCAATTATTTACTGCTAATGAGCAGAGAATCATTTCACCTACCAGCTGCTAACGAACACGGCGGCACAGCAGTGCAGAAGCTATAGGGTTTACTTGGGTGCTTACACCCAAACAACTGCTGGCAACACGACAGTCATGCATTGCAAGATGCTGTGCGAGCAGCACGAGCTCTCCGGCAGCACCACCTAACACCTGGATCCCCAAAGCTTTTATATCAAAAATAAATCAAAAGGCTGCAACCCGCCTGGCTCTACACTCCACCTGCACCCCTTTGGGAAGGGATGGGTGATAAATTGCATCAACCTTGCATCAGCTACAAGTAATTTTCAATGCTTTGGGCCCGTACACTGACGCACACGGTGGAGCAGATGGGAAGCACCAGGGAGCAGAGGTCTGGGGGATTAAATGGCACATGCCAGGAGTCAGTGGGTCACAGCGTATTACTTGTACATCCTCGCAGCTGAACCAGAATTAAACCTCTCCCGTTGGCTTTTCCCACAGCACAAACATGGAACAGCACCGAGCACAAAGGCAGCACCATAAAACGGAAAGTGATGGTGGAAGGATGCAGCAAAACCAGCAATTTCAGGAAAATTTGAGTCCTCGAGGTGCTAGGGCAGAAGGGTTCCCAGGATGGGGCATTAGATGCTGCAATTGCGACCTGGGTGCTGAGAGCACCTGGGACACAGGGACAAAACAGAGCGTGCACGGAAAAAACACCGTAAAACAGGATTTGGGTAAATGGTTTGGATCAGGCTGCATGAAGCAGTTCCTCCTCATGGGGAATTCTCCCTCCCTTTCTGCCTGCCCTGAGGAGCAGCAGAGCTGCAGTGAGGGACCATCGGAACCAGCCTGGGCCCAGCCTGCCAGCCGCCTTCTGCACAATTAAAAGGTTCCCAATATTTCATCTATACGTTGACCAGCTGCCCTGGCAGCTGCTCCCCAGACCAGCACTGGGGTGGTTGCCAAGGTAGCCAAAAAACATATAGATTAAATATTAAAAGCCTTTTAATGGCACAAAAGGCCCTGACACTGCAGCCCCCGCCATTTACACACAGATACCGAATTTGCCCTTAATGAGGTGCGTATCAACAGGGAACATCCTTAGGTGACAGGCTTTATGGAAGTGTAGCTGATAGGAAAACGTAGGGCCTTGGTCATCCAAAAGAGGCAGCAGATGCTGCCCCCCAACACACGTGGATGCAGCTGCAATCTGCCAAGGGGCCTCAGGAAACCTCAGGAAAAAGGAGGTGCCGCCACCGCAGCCTCTCCTATGGAAGAGCAACCAGAACAGCTCCTAGAAGGGAGACAAGACCCTACCTGAACAACACATCTTCTGGCAACCGGCACGAGGAGCCACGCGTCCTCCTTGTAGCTGCTCCAGGAGGGTGGGAATGACCTGACAACCCACGTGGTTTGGAGCTCAGATCTGAGAAATCCACACGAACCATGTGGACCCTAAAGAAGCCGGAGTTTGGACTTTGTGGGTGGCGAAAGAGAGGTTTGATGTCTTAGGTCATTTCCTTGGTGCTCCCCTCATTCCTTCAAGAAGGGGAAGTGGCTGAGAAGACAAATTTATGAGCAGGATTTTATATTAGAGCACATCCTGATTGCAAAGCAGGTGCAACAGCACAGAATCAGCACCCACAGGCTGCAGAAATGAGCACAAATTATATTACAAAACTGCTCAGAAATTACAATTTTCATTTTCAAGCCTATGGCCAGCAACTACAAATACCAACACACTGATACAACACGGTAACAGCAGCAGCATTTGGCTGTTTCCTAAATAAAAGCTCAGACAAACCTCAGTCTGACTCAGGGCCAGGATAAAAATAAGCAGAAGGCGACGCTTCCCACAGCTCTCCAAGTTCGATGCCCACAATTTAAAGCCGACTGCAGAAGTCTGGCATCAATCTAACTCTTTCTTTTTCTTGGCTGACATATTAGGCATCCATCTCTCCAAAATCAGCCTTCTGCCCCAGGTCCAGCTCCTTAAACTGTGCAGATCTGCAAGCAGGGATTTTTGGAAGGCTCCAGGTAATGCATGGAAGAAAATCCGGATCCATGTGAGCAAAACACCAAGGATGTGAGGCCTCTTATGCGAGCCTTGTTTTCCATCTGCAGCCTTGGAGCGAGCGGCTGCAAAGATCATTTTCCAAATGCTGCTCCCAACCCACCCGTCACTTGCTGAGGAAATAAAAAAAAATCCAATGCGGCAGCAGCCTCTAAATGGGAAAGCTGATACATCTGGGAAACAGGTCACGTTGGAGTGGGCATCAGTCACCGGTCCAAAATACGTCGTCAACAAAATATTCACTCCCGACACCATCCAGTTTCCAACATGAGCTTGCTGGTTAGCAAAAACAGTATTGAAAATAACTGTAGGAAGTGCAGGTTTTGATAGGGCAGGCTCACTCAGCAGGAGGACGGAAAAAAAATAAGCTAAAAATACCAGGATAAGCAAGGGTGGATCCTAACGGAGCCTTATTAGTCATGGAACGAAGGAGCGACGCGCGGGCTGCCCGTGGGTTTCAAGCAGCACCATATAAGAGCAAGAGAAAGAGCAGGAATCTTGTTTCTTCAGTCATTCTTCTCCTCCGCTCTCCCATGCCCGGGGCGCTCTCCTTCAAGCAGGATGTGTCTGGAAACCTTCAGCTTTTACTCACAAAAGGCAGCGCGCTGCTTCCTGCGAGCGCTTGAAGTGACTCGCAGGTGACTCACTCGAGGGTGTCCGCTTGAACTGGAGCAATATTGATGGAAAAGCACGTCGTTTCATTATCGCTCTCTCCTCACCCCATTTGTGGGTCAGAAACGGCACCTTCACGTAGCCTTTGGCTTGCTGGGGTCACTGATGTCACCCGTGGCCAGCACGGGGTGCCCAAGGCCCCAGGTTTGGGATGCAGCTGCGGAGGGAGGAAGGCAGAGACGCGTGGCTGATGCGCGGGTGACATGTGGTTGACATGTGGTTGACATGTGTGGTCAACGGGGCTGCGTTTACACACAACAGCCGCCTGTTCCGAGGCCCAAGCCCAGAGAACAGCCACTTGTCCTCCTCGTTGGGTTGTGCCCTGCCTGCAATGGGCTCCTCGGAGCACGGAGCTCATGGGGAACACCAGCCCTTTCCAGGGAACACCTGCATGGCTGCTCGGGATCTCTGCAATCTGTATCTCATTAACATGTATACGTACATGAAGGGGGAGACAAGGGAGCAAGAGGTCAAGCTCTTCTCAGTGGTGGCCAGTGATAGGACAAGAGGCAATGGGTGTAAGCTGAAACCCAGGCAGCTCCATCTCCATGTGTGGAGGAACTTCTTTACTGTGCGGGTGACAGAGCAGTGGAACAGGCTGCCCAGGGAGGCTGTGGAGTCTCCTTCTCTG
>JAVCKT010037594.1:0-15656 GCA_032273925.1 Rhynchotus rufescens | reverse complement strand
TGAGGAACCTCCCATATATCCTAGAGAGGGAAGTCCGTGCGACAGCTTCCTTGTCAGAGAGAGGATGAAGTAAGAGGGATTCTAAGTTACTTTTAAAAAAAACACCACCAACAAGGAGGGTTGCATCCAAAGCTATATGGTAATACATACTCTTTTTGAGTAATAGAAGATGATTAGAAGTTGTCTGTAAAGAAAAATCTAAAATAAGATCATGAGCAAAACCCAAAGTGGATTCGTAAAGAAGGAGATGTTTTAGGCAACTGAGTTGCCTTTTTAAGGAGTTAGAGAAATAGAGTGACCTAAATACAGTGGATAAAATTCTGTTTTTCTAGCTTGTAATCAGGACTTGTAATTGAGGAGTTCAGTGTTTCCTCCATGTTAACAGAGACCAAACAGAGAAACAGAGAAGTTGAAGTCCTTTGACCAAAGTCCTCTCCATTAAAAAAATTTGCCTTGCAAAACCTATCTTGAAAAAGTGATTCAGATTGACTTGAGTATTGACTATATGACATCCCCCAAAATAGACTGAATGAGCACTTTGGTTAAATGTCAATATAGCAAACTAAGGGAACAGCATCAGAATGAAATATATGGGAGAGACTGGTTGGGAAGCTGGGGGAGGGACACTGGGGAGCAAGGAGGAAGAAAACAACTCAGGCTGAAGTATTTGGAGATGTCAAAAAGTAATAACCAGAAGCCAATTTCTGCTGCCTTAAAGTGATATAAACAGTGCCAGTTTCAGCAGAGTCTCGTAAGATCCTAGAGAAGATCACTGCACTGTCTCATGGTGCGAAAATGAAAGCTAATGGTACATGGGATATGTGTAGAAACACAGCTGTAAGGAGAAGTTTTCAGAAATAAGGTATTTGCATTACAAATTTTCATTTCTTGCCTCTTCAAGATGTCATGTCAGCACATGTGAAGACTTGAAGCCCAAGAGCACTGAGGTGCGAGCTAACCATCCCTCCCCAGCTGCAGGGAATCCAGGGAGCAGCAACAAGTGGTTGATATTAATTTGCAATATGGACACAGAGATTAAAGAATGCGGTAAATGCATATTATGGAGTGGTTTGAAAGTGCATGCAGTAACTCTCTGCTCGTCTATAAGAGCTTCAAGAGTGTAAATACCACAGGAGAGTAGTTGCCTAGGATGGTACAGAATGAAACTTAATAATTATGAAGATTTGGATGAAATTTTAAAAAATCAAGTTGAACAGCAGGGAAAAAGAACTCTCTCTGAGAGGTCATCTGATTGTGCATCCCACAGAATCTGAGCTGTTTTAATGTCTAAAAATAGACATAATTGATCTAATTATACTTTTCCCTCTCTAATTCCTGTCATGCCATAAATTACTCATCAAAGCTGCCAAGTATAACTTATTTCCAAGTCTTTCACCCTGTGGTCCAGAACCTCAGCTGCTGGAAATCTGTTTAGCAGCAGTGATTTTCAGCATACTCCGCTGATATCCAACAGTTCCAATTTGGCATTTGAAGTGACTTCCAAACTCCATTCTGTTACACGGAAGATCACACAAATCACCAAGGTGTCATAAACAAGTAACAGCTTTCAGTCGGACTCACGCAGCTACATTACAGACTTAAAAATGACACTGGAGCTTGTTTAATTGCCTACCTTCTCTTTCATTTGTTCCCACAGCAAACCAGCAATGTGCGAGGGTATTTCTCGATTTCTTTCTGTGTTTCCCGTTACCTCTCCTTGGCAACATTACCATTTGTATCTTACACTTATGTGTAATCACTGAATTAAGGCATGTGCCTGGTAGGTACTTGCACAGTTTTCTTGGCCTGTGTTGATCTCTGCATAAGCAAGTGGTTATGAGGCAGCTCCTGTTCCACTGGTTGAGGAGCCCCTGTTAAACATCTGCTTAGGAGTACTTTTGAATTATGCATTACAGAGTCTTGGCCTAATTTTCTCAAGTGAAGTTCAGGATTTTTTAATTCTCCTAATTTCAGCTTTGTAGATCACCTTCAGCAGCTAGAATTTTATGGATGTTTATTGAAATGTGCGTATACATATCCATAAGTACACAAGTATTTGTTTATGTGGTTTTGCGTCTGTCTACTGCTCTTAGAGGAGATAAAACCGAGGATGTTACAGTTCTGCACGTGTAATCAAAGGTAGGAAGCATTCCCAAGCATCTGGATTAGCCACTTGTCTGGGGATGCTGAGAGTTAAATGTAGATGCTTGTTTTGCTTTTTTTCTTTCGCAGTTCCTTGGGAAGTAATTTTTAGCTGTGGAAAATGCATTGACGTCCAGTGGCACAAGAAGTTAGGGGGAACAACAGTAAAACAGAACGCATGTTGCAAGGCAGAAGATAAATGTTCTTTTTCACTGCAGCGAGTCCATTGGAGGTAGCGGAGGGAGGGATTTCTTTTGTCAGCTTCCTGGCAGAGGACAATTTGTCATTTTCCCGTGACGACCGCATGATTAAGTTTGTTAAGAAATACTGCATGGGATCCAGAAGTTATGAAAAAAGATGAGCTGTGCTCTACCAAGAGCCAGCTGCATTAGAAGAGACCATTTTCCCTCCAAAGTTGGTACTGAGGCCAAGGTGTCTCACTGAATTGTCTTCCTGATAGCATGGGCTGATGTATGGATGCTGACTGTGTGCAATGATTGCTTATGTTCATGAGGGTTTTCTACGGTTGCTTGGATGATGAAGCAGCTGGTGATGTTTGCAGGGCGGAAGGAGCCACTGAGATGGGATGTTCCTGGCTTATTTCCACCATGTAAAATTGTATTGTCATTGTTCTTGAGGAGATCGAGCTGTTGTTGTGCCTTGGCTTTCCTACTTGAGAAATCTGTGTAATAGGGAGAGTTTGGGGCTGCAGTGCTGCTTGGTATCACGGCGTGTGTGTGCACACTCTGCTTGCAGGGGGTTCGTTCACAGACGTGTTGCATGATGAGGGCCACACAAGGAAACCTGGAGTTGCTGGTGAGTCCTTCCCAGTAGATGTAGTAATTTGTGAGTAAATCCCTGGCTGCTGATGAAATGCAGATTACCTCCTTAAAGATACCCGGGACATCATTCTCTTATTACTTTCCTCCCATTTTTTTTTTTTTTTTAATGGAAAAAGGATGAAAAAGACTGCAGGGAGCACCAACATGGGTCCAGTGGACTCAGTAGTTAGTATTCCCGAGGACAGTCCTGCTCCTCAGACAGCAAACTGCAGTGACTTGGAGGAATAATAAAGCATGCAAGCTGAAATCAGTCCAGCAGTTACTTAGCCAATACCTGCAGCAAATTTGGCGTGTTAAAGCCTTGCCATTGCCAGCTAATGAAATAATTTCCAGCCACTTTTCTTCCAGCACACGGCTCCTCCTTCAACTGTTTGGCATGACTGTTGTTGTGGAATTAGTAAAAACAATAAAACATGTTCCCACAAGGTGTTTAAGTTTACAAACTAAAAAGTGGGAAAATGGATGGCAGAGATCTAAGATGCCCTGCAGCTTTAATTTTCTACTTTACAAAGGTAGAAATTATTTTTCGACAAGACCAAGAGGCACAGGGCTGGAGCTGTGCTCTGCTTGCTGAGGTTTGGGGAGGAGCTCCCGTGGCCTGTTTTAATATCAGCGTATGACCCTGGAAAGAAGATAGGGAGGGAAATCTGATCGTCATTAGCAAACACACGTGCAACAGGGGGAACATGATCTGACTGAAAACTGCATTTTTCTCTGAAACTGCTAAAGCTACTGCATTTCATCACAATTAAGATTCAGTGTTGCTGAAATGGCGAGAACTTAGTAAATGAAAAAAGCTCTCTCTTTCCGTTTCTTTATCCCCTTTTTGCTTCTGACAGGGCATTGGGGGGCTTTTTTACTGCCTGCTTGTTGTGAACCCTTGTTGTAAAACCCTTGTCATGGGGAAGGTGAGGCAGGGCGCAGTCCCGGCTGCCCAACTGGAAGCAAGCGCGTGCGTGCATGCACAGACGGGCACCCATGGACCCAGGAGAGCCTCTGGAGACTCTGCTTGCTGCACATCTGTGGCCCCGTCCGCAAGCAAGCAGTGCTTCAGATGGCAGCCAGCGACCCCAGTCACCGTGGGGAGACTCTTCAAAGTCTTTTTTCTTCCCGTTTTAAAGCCTCTGTGTAAAGTACAGAACATAGCTCGCCCCATTTTTGAAGGGAACTGCCCCCCTGCGCTGCGAAAGACGAGGCATGCTCTTAGTGAGCACTGAGGTAAGCTGTAACTAAAGAAGAAAAATCCCAAATGTGGTTTTTTTTTCTTGCCATAGAGACGAACAACACGGTTAAGTTCAGATCAGCTGAAGCAAATGTACATGAAGAAACAGTGGTGCCCTTAGGGATTCTGCAAACCTGAATATTAGAAAATTCCCATCTGGTGATCAGCTTATGAACCAAAGGAAGTGTAGAAATTTGCTGGCAAACTCTTCAAAACAGTTCTGTGTATTGAAAAGACATTAACAGAGCGACTATATTTTGTCTAATATTGTTTCTGTAACATCTGGTATGAAATCGTGGTACCACTGGGTTCGGCATCAAAACCCTATTTAATTTTGATGGGGACAGGGTTTCACCTCAGATGAGGTTTTATCTCATGGAGCTCTGCAGCTGTCGTAGTTGTTGCTATTGAATTTGGTGAGCTGATCATTCTGATGACAATCTGCTAAAATCTAACCAGTACTGCGGCGTTGTGCTTGAACCCTGCACGTGCTGGTGCTGCGGTCTCACAATACAGGTGTAGATATTGGGGCTTCACTGAATGCTTTCGAGCTGATTCAGACATTTTACACAGTAGCACGTGTTTTCCCAACACGCTGAAAAATGCAGCCTGTCATTCCAGCGGCCTCCTTGCTCGAGGGCTTGGCAGGAACCACAAGGTGCTTGAGCAAATCGGTTAACTGAGGGCACGCTCTGTTTTGCTAGCCTCGCCACCAGAGCAGAACCTGCCAGATTTAGTGACCCTCCGAACTGAATAAGACCACCGACTCTGCAGAAAAATCCTCCCCGACTTCGGGGAGTGCTAGAGCAGCCTCATCATTCTGTTCTTCTCCCCAGCTTCTTTGCTGCTGTCTCAAGGCATCGCACGGCACCTCGGAGCCGGCTGGAATCAGCCGCCCCTCTGCCGAATCTTTCAATGAATCACTGCTGGCTGCTACACCTCATTAGGCTGCAGTTCAGATTCTCTGCTCAGCGGCAAGGAACGTACCTGTCATTCCTCCCAGTTTCTCTCCCTTGATGCTGCAGAGGAGCCGTAGGTTACTGACTCCCAGGGAACAAGTGTAGTCTTTTCTTTCCCTTTACCCGCATGGGAGTGATTGTAATTTGAGAGAGATAGTCCTATTCACTTTCTTTAAGAAGGTAAGAAGGATTCTTGAAGAAGAGAAGCACACTCTACACGACAAAAAGTCAGCAAAAATTGACTTCTTCTCCAGAAAATCTCTCTGTGCTGAAATAAATGCGTTTGTAGCATTTCAGACAGTTGTATCTCCTGCTTTGTTTGAAGAGACTCTGCTGTAGGGGACAGAAGAGCCAAAGCTTGCAGGATGCTTACAGGAATATCTAGCAGAGTCAGGACAAGACAGCACATACTGAATTCGGCAGTGCATGAAGAGTGTGCTTATATTTATTTTTAGTATCTTGGCAGTTCTTGAAAATAGTGGAATTTAAGCACAGAATCAAGGACTTCCATTGAATTGGAGCCAAGAGCCTTAAATACACAGGCAGCATCTATCTGTATTGATTCCTGTACTGGAATCACTTGATAGACTTTCTGCAAGTGTGTAAGGGTTTGTTGAAGGATTTGTCCATGAACTCATGGTTGGCTTTGGTTATGTGTAAGAAGCTGCCTGGCAATGCTAGTTATCATCTTTGTCAGATTTTTTTTAACAATCTCAATCCAAAATTATAAATGGCAATAAACGTTTTCCACAACAGACTATGAAGGTCAAAGTTAGATGTTGCCGATAGTTAGTTATTGGTAAGAGGAGTTCCTGCTTGCTCAGGGTAGGAGTTTGGTTCCTCAGGCTTCATATAGGAAGTATATAAATGTTGCTGTAGTTATAGCAGATGTCCTGTCTTTTAGGCTAAGTTGCTTTCTGGTTTTCTGGATAGGTCTCTCTCAAACAGAATTGGATGAGAATCAGTCATTCCCTGTGACAACCTCTCTTCTTCTTCCTTCAGCTATAGCGTAAATAATAATGGCAGATTGTGCCTCTAATATTCTGATGGTTGTCTCTTAATGATGTAGTTAGTTGGGAAACTGGCACAAGCCTGAATTACTGCTTTACAAACTTCTTACTATTTATTTCCATTTAAATACATGTCATGCAATTACATTTTATGGTGTTTCAGGTGTATTCCAAGTCCTGGGTGACGGGTGCTTTTGTAGGTTTCTGCCTGATTTAAGAGTATTTTAATTTAAATATTCAACACTCTTCGCTGTGGAAAAGTTTGGACCCCCAAGCAAGTAGAATTTACTGCTTGCTTCTGTGCTGAGGACATACCCAGACAAGGCAGGATTTGAATTTGCTCCGTAAAATTGATTCCACTAGTTCTGCACATCATTCTCCCTGTCTCCCATTTAGCATGTTAGTTTGCTGACAGTAGAGTACACAGCACTTAGCAGCTGGTTTGTGGAACCATCAGTCAGGAAATTATATGATAAATAGGAGGGAGCCAGGTTTAGTGGCATTTTATTCTGCTTCAGCAGTTTTAGCCTGACTTTGGGAAAGTCATCATGTGCTATTTCTTAAGGGCTGCAACAGGAGATGGCCACAGTGCAGTAACTTATTACACATACACTTGAGTTATGATGCTCACCAGCTGTATTGCTCATGTGTAAATAATAAACTGTGAGATGCATAATTATGTTGGGTTTTGATATGCAGCTCTGCTGTAGTCAGTGCGGGGCGGACGGAGACAGCTCCCTGTGCAGTGATGGAGTACGTCTGCTTCCCAGATGGAAACTGCACACGAGATGCAACCAAGATATACAAAGGAGCTTAATGTGAGAGGACTCGGAAAGGTGTTCTTGGAGATTTATACCCCATGTGTTACATACAACTTGCTGGAGCTCTACTTGCATAGGCCTCACAGGAGGGAATCCCATTTTTAAGCCATTTAATATGCATTTTCCGTTCCCCAGATAGGGAATGATAGATGATCCCCTTCAGCTTCAGCGCTGGTCCTCTGGAGAGTTGAGCTGCGTTTGCGTGAGCGGACATGCCCGCGTTGCGTTCCACGCGTCGATGCGCGGCCTGGCTGAGCGTGGGGCGGCAGGGCGGCCCCGGGGCCTGAGCGGGCTTGCTGGCCGTATCCAGGTGCAGCCCGTGAGCTGCAGGAGCAGGAGGAGCCCAGGCTGGGCCTGAGACCGCTGTGGTCGCGCTCTGCGGGCGCCCTGCTCCTCAGAGACGCGTAGGGCTGAGAGGGACTTGCCCGCGCGTCTGCGAGGAAGTGAACGAGCACTTGATACTTGGAGAAAGGATGGTAAGAGTTGGTATACTAAAATCCCAAACTTCTGCTTCCAAATCTGCTTGCTTCGATTCACACTATCACACTCGGTGGCAGAGAAGGAGAGGCAGAGCGCATGAAGATCCGCTGGAACGTCCCTCTCGTGCCTCTCTTGCCCTTCTCCGTGCTGGTAATCGGTGAAGAATGCGTTTCATGAGAGGGAGCCCAAGGTCTTCCGCCCAGGCAATAACCGTGTGCTCACAGGGATATCTGGTTATCTGTGACATGCCTTTAAGCCCGCGGAAATCAAGGAGCGCTCTGCGCGGGCATGGACGCTTCCTATGTCCGGCACACAGTTCCGCACTGTATGTTTAGGTCCAGTTTGAGCAGCCGAGCTAGAACTAAAGCTAAAGCTGAGGTTGGCTCCCCGGCTCACATCAGTAAGCCACAATTATTTCTCGTTTCTGGTGCTAAGCCCTAAGTCAGTAAGTGGCAGAAATGTGCTGTAGCTGATCACACACTGGCTGATGTTTCACAAAAAGAAGCAGTGAAACCAGATGGGAGATTTCAAATGTTCCCGCATTTTCCCAAACTTCTGGAAATACTTCTGCAGAATTCACATGATTTCTCCTTCATCCTCTCCATTTATTTCCTGAGAAAAAATGATTTTTATTACTGTGTTTCTTACTCCTGCTTCAAAACCCAGTAAGAGACCGACCCAACTTTTGACAAATACGAAGGGAAAAAATCCATTTTCTTACCCTCAGTAGTTAGTGTTAGGCAAGCGTTTTCATAGATAACATAAGAAGAGGTTTACATTTTTCTGAATGGCAAAGATAGGAAATACAAAGAAAAGATACCTTAAGAGTCAGCAAGCAAAATTGAAATAGTCTCAGCTTTACTGTGAGAGCATAATTAAGGATTTTCTCTTTCTAGACATATTTTAGCAAATCCGTAACATGACCTCATGTCCATTCTTGTCAGTGTTTAGCGTCAGATAAGCACATGAATTCCTGCAAAGTGGCAATCAGGTAATAATTGGGAAGGATCTGTTTGTGCCGTGGAAGGCAGTTTTTCTCATTTGGGGACTGATTTACACGCTGCATCTTTGGGATGCAGGGGTTAAGCAGAGTGCCTACAGAGATGTTCTTTACACAAGCAAACCGCAAAGGTGCAATGCTGTGTGGTGCAGAGACCTGTCTATTAAAATTCCAGCATGCAAAAGGTGGTATTTTCACAGAATTGGTTGGGAAATGCGGAGTTCACTGGGCCCCTCCATGCAGAGCGCCCGTGGGAGCTGAGGGAGAAGCTAAGGCACAGAGGGCCTGGAGCAGGGAGCATCCTGGAGGGATGAGGGGCTGGGGGCCTCCTGCGACGGCGGCGGCAACGAAAGCGCCGTTCCTTTTTAAGGGCGGTATGAAATTAATCCCCTTGTCCTGAGGCACATTCCTCCCGAAGCCTCGGCTGGTGCCACGCAGTTAAGCATCTCCAGTGCAGCCTTTCCCAATTGCCTTTCTCTTTTAACTTCCTCGTCTGATTTACTCCAGATAGCCCTTTCTCAGCATGCTCCTTCGGTTTTACTTTCCGTCGTCGGCTTGTGTATATATCTCTGCTGATATACTTCTTTATTTTATTGTATTCTCTGCTTGGGCTTTCTTTTTTTTTTTTCCAGGATATTTTTTCTTGTTTTAATAAAAAATAAATAAATCAGGAATGCTTATAAAAGGCTTGATGGTCCTTTTGATCTGACACTTCACATATGGGCACTGTAATTATTTATTAAAGGCTTCTTTATGTCCCTTTCCATTTAAGCTATAAAAAGAGAATATTAAAAACAGTAAATACATATTCATGCAAATACTCTGGGCCAAACTCTCCTCTCTGGCAGATCCTACCTGACTGCAACCAGAAAGGGGAATTTGACCCCAAAGTCATATTGCTGCTGATATACTTTTTCAGTATCTGTTCCATCGTTATTTAATGTTAAGGAGACATTGGAGATACTCAGATTTGGGACCTTGCTTGTTTTTTTTCAGATCCGCCACACCTATTTCCAGCATTCCACCCTCCTGTGCCAATTGATGCCAGACATCATGAGGGACGCTACCATTATGAGCCATCTCCCATTCCTCCTCTGCATGTGTGAGTATTATGTGTCCTCCCCGCTTCAGCTGGCCGTGGTGCCTGGAAAAATGGGCAAGTATTTGAATCCTTACCTGCTTACAAGTGCTCGTCTGGAGCACCTTGCCAGTCCAGCCAAAGAGCAAGGTTTTCTTTTGGAATGCCTCAAGTTTATCTGTTTGCAAAGCACAACCAGGCTTGTGCCTAAGGAATTCCTCTTAGAATAGGTACCTGGCAAGTGTTACCTATATATATTTGCTGATTTCTGTGAAATACAGCCAGGCAACACATATATTTTGTCTGGATTAGGTGTGGGATTCTTCAGAGTTAAAATTTTCTCTCGTGCCAAAGCTTTCTTCCTAGTGACTGCTATGAAGCATAATGAAATTTTTGGTAAATTTTCATAGTCCCTGTTGTGTGTGTGCACAGGCAATCGGTTGATTGATGGGAATGTCACCCAAACAAAATGGCAAATGTGATAGAGCACATGGTTTACACAAAGATAAAAGAAATGAATACCAGTGATAACGTGCATTAGAGAAGGGTGGTAGTGGTGAGATCCTGTAGAAATAAATATTATCTTATTCTATATGGGGATACAGATACCAGCATTGCAGAATAAAGCAGTTGTTGTGTCCAGAAAGCCGTTATATACCATTAAAATGAAGCCCAAAAGCAGGGCTTAGTTCTTCACTAAAAGGCTTGATATATACATTTAATCATATCTGCTAATCACCTCTCATACTGAGAAAATAAAAGAAGAAAAGCACAAGCCATACTTTGAAGAATAATGCTAGTTGTTTAGATGGCAGATTGCTTTGCTATGGCTATTAGTTACAGCTGTGTAATTACATATATGCAGAAGAAAAATGAAGTTGTTTTAAAACAAGTCCTCCTCTGTGAGCAGAATTAATTGATATTAACAATCCTAACTACATGCCCAAGTACACACACAATATTTTACTAACAGTTTTTTGGATCGGTCTTCTTTTACTGAATTGTAATTTCAGAGTAAATTTGCCTGGAGGTAAGTAATAAATCTGTGTTGCAGTCTTCCTTGGGCATTAGAGGAGAAGTGGGTATTTATAGAAAGAGAGAGTACAGAAACTTGTGATTTATTTCTCAGAGTTCCTCTGATACATCAGTATTTACACCACAGTCAGCCACATAATAAAACATATTCAAATACACCAAACAATTTTTAATTTAAATTTGTTACTAAAAAAAAAAACCTCGTAAGCTGAAGATGTCAGACTCGTACAGACTCAGCGCTTTTATTCCAGATTTTGCAGTCTGTGTGAATTTTCTGACTAGATAATTTTGGGCTTATTTTCACATTATGTAAAGTGAAAGAAAACAACTTCCAACTGGAAGTTCTGGGAGTGATCCTGCTTCTTCCAAAGCTAGTGGGAAATTTTTCTTCCACGGAAGAAGGCTGCAAGGGTTTCCAAGCACATTATAAACGAGTGTACCAGTTCCATGGGTTGCCAGAATGAGGGTGATAGGACTGAACCTGATTAAGTGGTGGTGAGTCAGATCTGAAGTGGATCACTGGAATATTTTAGCTTAGATGAGCAGAGGGTTGTCTTCAATATCTGGGCACCATCTGTTAGCATTTGCTGAGGTTTGTGTCTCCCGTAGGATGTGGGGCACAGGCTATAGGCAATGCACAATGGCTCCTATGGGCTGAATGCAGTTTCCTAGGTTAGATGGGAAACTGGGATTGGCTCCCTATGCTGACCAATGTGATGTTTTTTTTTTTTTTTTTTTTTAAGATCCAAAAGAAAGATATTGAACAGGCCAGATTAACATCTTATTTGGGATTCAGCAATAATCCTCTCTGTGACGTCCGCACTTGTTTCCTGAACTCAGCTTCCATTCTAAGGAAAGACACCAGTTAGTGAGTCACAGCAGCCCTGCTTCCAGCTGTACCCTACGGGCCTTATGTTGCAGTAGGGATTCAACCAAGCCCGTGCAGGCTTGTACAAGACAAGAAGATCCCAGTGCGATGTGATACGACTGCAGGCAGCTGCCTTAGAAACACTCTCTAGCTCAGGCTCTGCAATGAAGATTTCCTTGTTATTGTCCATTTATTTTCCCATAAACTGGGCAGATTCTTCCACTCATTTACTTTATGTCACCGCTGAAATGATGAGCTGTAATAGACCCTTAGAGCCATTATGATCTGTGTAATTAACTGTAAATATGCAATTAGGCAACTTAAAATCTGTCAGGCTCTAGCAGCATCTTTGTAGGTGTTAAGGTTTGTTGTGCTTTTGCTGGTTTTAGGAATACTCTTTAAATGGACATATGCTATAGACACCAATGCTGTTCTTATAAAACTTACAGACGCTGATGTAAGTATTACTTAGGAATGTCAGATTTGGGATCTTTTGGAGCCATTACTTGCATTGCTATCCTAATACCATGAAAAAAAAAGGGAGTGAAAGAACCTGATATGCAAAGTTATTTGAGAATTCTGAGAGAAAATGGATAGAGCACCAGTCAGGATACAAATGTTTACCCACAGCTTCATCAATGACTTCATTGTGCGAGTGGTTTTCTCCTTCAGCTTCATAGTTCCCTCAAATGTTAAAAAAAAAAAAAAAAAAGGGGCAAAAACTTGGCATCCTTCCAGTTATCCAAGCTCATAGAAATGTGTTCCAGAACCTGTCAGCCTTAGTGGAATTAGTTAGCAATAATACAACTGCAGAAAAAATATGTGGAAGCGGACTTGTCCACATGATACCTACAACATATGCACATAATTTTGAATAATGGGCAAGTAGAAAAAAAAGGATGAAGAATTTTTAAGGTGTTACAGGGCTCATATGTAGTTCTGGCTCTAAAGACATGTATGTTTTTTATATATGATTTTGGTAGTTTAATTGCTAATGGGCAGAACTGTTATATCCCAAATTTCACCCTGGAGCCAAATTTTATAACTGAGTTATAAACCCTAAAGCAGGGGTTTATGTTTATGATGGAATTGCTGACAGATGCTTATGTGTAGTAGGACTAGCAGGCACTGCTGTAATTATGCTATCGTATCCTATCATTAAAGATTTCAATTGAAAGAGGTTTATAAATTGCTCTTCTTCTTAGATAAACCACCCTACATTAAGGCATCAACGATATGGTGCAGAATTAAATTAAAATCTCATAAAATGAAATATGTTCTGTATTAGCTGTTTGACACTTAATTTGCCTCTGAATGAGTAGAGGAAATCACAAATTAACCTGCCTTTGTTTTTCCAACCATGGCTTATTAGGTGTTAGAACAACTGCAATTACAGCCCAATAATAACCCCCAACCCTTATGAATATGTACTGAAATGTGTCACTTTGTGTTACAAAAACCTGTTTGTTAGGACTGGTTAGTTATCCTGGAATTTCCACAGTGCATCTTCAGCTTACGCTTCTGGGAAAATGTGTGAAACTCTAGTTGTTCTTTAACAGCAACATATGAGCAGTGTAATTGGAGCTGGAATGCATGTTTTCCCTTTTTTTTTCAAATTCAAGGCATGAATCTTAGTTTTTGAACTGTTTCTAGTAAACTATAATATACTACTTTGCATTGAAACAGCAAACTAAATTACTTGTTAAACAGCATATGATTAAAACATATCAAAAGAAACATGGGTTTAATAATCCTACTGTTTACACCTTTTTTTATTACATTGGTTTGGCTCTTTGTTGATATTCAAAATGATTTCTAAGGCAAAGTACTAAAGTAGGAAACTAAAATTAAACAACATTTTGGTCCTTAACATTTGTAAGGCTTTCTAATAGAGAGTGTCACCTCTTTAGTCAATGTGCACTGATTCAAAACTCTAATGCTGATGAGGGTATTTATTTAAACATAAATTATTGCTCTGAGCATGCAGATTTTTTTATTCCTCAAGAAGCAACTTATAAATTTGCTATCATTAGCTCGTACAGGGTCTGATGTCTTTGCTGACATTGCCTTTATTGGAGTGAGAGTTGGTAGGACTGAGCAGTGGAGGAGCGGTGAAATCTCGATATTTTTTGTGACAAAGTGAGACTGTAGCTTTGCAGTTCCACAGTTGAAAAAACTAGCTTAGGCTGCATATCAGTTTTTATGTATTGATTAAAAAAGACTCTTAAGGTAGCAGCAAATTTCTACTCGCAGAAGGAGTCGAGCAGTTTAGGAAGTTCCTCTTGGTCATTCACCCCCATACCTTTACTGATTTGCATTAACAGACTGTGTGGAAGCTCCTAGTCTTCTTCATTACTAGGTTGGGATGGATGGCCTTTGAGATGGCCCAACCTACCATGGATGGAAAGCCTTTCTTATTCTTTGTTGTTCCTTGTTCTTTGGCCTTGGAAGAAGATGCCACAGCAGAGGTGGCTGCCAAGTGGCCGTCTCTGTAATGGCTGCAGGGTCGTGGACAATCTGCTTTCTCGGAGTGGTTAGTGGAGATGTTACAGGAAGCCACTAGCAAGTTAAAATTTCAGAGCTGAACATTGAGCGAGATACACCATGTGTGTCCCAAAACATTCATCTGTTAAGTCATCATCTCCCGTTCTCTTGCCGTCTCATTTTTCTTCAGCCTGGGACTCTGAGCGTGTGACGTTACCCATGTGCTTGGGGCTGGGGGAGAAGGTGCCTACGGGGGGAGCTGCAAGCTGCACTTGTAGCTTCTCAGAAGGATCTAGATTCCATACTGCCTTCCTCTAACTGCTCCTTGAGGCTAGTGGGGTCTGAGTTTGGCAGTCTTAGCTCTGAACCTGCAGACATTTCTACATGTGCCTAACATTGACCCCGTGAACAGATATTTTGAATTCTGTGTGAACACACCATTACTAAAGCAAAGCATGTGTTCTGCTTGCAGAGTCAGGTTCAAGTTTAGAAAAAGTCAGATTCTTGGATATGTTATTTCATATCTAATTTATACAGACATCTGTTACACAGTGTGAAAAAGCAAGGAAGGCAGACCCAAACACTCGAGCTTTCATCAGCCTCTGAGTTTGGACCACTCAGTACGATGGGGTATGTCCAAATGCTGGAAGATTAAAGCACTGGCCCCACAAAACAACCTCAGTTTTTGGAAAATGCTTGTCATGCTATTGATAGAACATTTAGGTTTTCCTCGTCTCATCACTGATATTCTGATTTTTCCTTCATTTTTTTTTCTTTAAGCATCTCTTTCCTTTAAAAATCTCCACGTTTTAACCTCTGAATGTTTACTGACTACTTTACCTCGGTGTACCACTAAGCCAAAGACTTGGCAAGGAGCTCCCCAGCTTGTTAGAGCATTCATTGATCTTTTCACAGTGGGAATGAGAACCCCACCCAGTGTGAAAAACAACACTGGTTGGATTGGTTTTCATTACTTTAGGACTTGGAACAGGTTTTATGGTTTAGCTGGGAGTCATTGAAGAAGAAAGGCTGAGAAGCTCTTGGAGCCTTAAAAGATGACTGTAGTTACAGCTTTCCAAAATCATCTCTGAAAGTCTCTTCTGTAAGCAGAGAGAAATCTTATATTAAATATGCAGCAGCTGAGGAAACCCTTCCCTGGAAGTGGGGAAGGTGCAGCATCAGTAATGAGCAGATGCTGATGGTCTAGGAAGTTTTTACAGCACCCATTTGAGGAGGAAGGAGGTATGAAGAGGCGACACATAACCCTCAAGTCATTCAGGGGTTGTCTATCGATGGGTGGTAACATGGGTTACATGGGTTATCGATGGGTTGGTGACAGAGCAGTGCCCAGATGGCAGCTCACAGTCATAAAATAGCAAGGCTGGGAGCCCACACATACACTTCAGCAGAAGCTTTTCCCTAGATTTTCTTCAGTGCATGGCTTTTTACAAATCCACGCGAGAGGAAGCCTAAGTCTAGACTAGGACTGTGATCTCTCACCAGAATATAGAATTGCATCATATAGAATAGTGAATCAGTGTTTTGTTTAGTGGTAGCTACTTGTTTAATAATATTTGCCTTAAGACTTGCAGGTCATAAATTCTGCTTTGCAAGAACACTTGCAAATCAGGTTCAGAAACAGACCCTTTTTTTTTTTTAAGTATGTGAAACTCAGAGGTAATTTCAGCAAAGCAAAATATTCTGTTTGGTGCCAT
>JAVCKT010037590.1:0-16698 GCA_032273925.1 Rhynchotus rufescens | reverse complement strand
TTTTGACAATGAAAGCTTCTGTGCGGGTGATGAAAGCTGCAGCATGTGTTGCGTTGGACTGGAAGCACTTGTCAGTAGCCTAGGCAGAGATCAAAATCGCTGAATCCCGCCGAACAGCAGTGATAAGCAGGACCCTCTTCAGTGGGTAATGGATTCCTGACCATGCTGAGACACAGTGGGATTTACCAGGAATAGCTGCTTAGTGACAGCCCCAGCGTTTCCACGGAGGTGAATAGCCCCTGGCGGCTTTTTAATTCACAAGTGCTTGGTGACCCTCTTCCTTCCTTTCCTTGACACTTCTTTCAGCACAGAAAAGGGCCCTGGAGTCGGTACCTGAGCGGTCGGGGGCAGTGGCTGGCTTGCTTTGGAGCCTGCTGGGATTGCTCATGGGCAGCATGGGAGGAGAGCGGAGCCTGGCAGTGCACTGGAGCCAGATGAAGGCTCCGGATGCGGATCCGGCCTCTTATAAGCTTTGGAAGAGACAGGTGTCCCTGTCTGATGCCTTCTGGGAAATGGGAAAATCAACCAGAGATCCCTGTGCTGAATGCTCATCCAGACCATGTCAGGACGTCTATGTGAGCAAAGCCATCCTTGCACAGCTGCTGCCTGCAGCAGCAAACGGGGGCTCTTGCTGCTGGTGGAGTCTGAACGTGCACCTTGGGCAAACCCAACCTTGTCCATGGGAGCCACTTGATTCCAGCACAAGTGAGTCAAACCTAGGGCTTTTGTCAATGTAGCAAAGTTATAGGAAAAGCTCACACCCTTAACTTACCTTATCATGCTGGCAAGCATTTTTAAAGGCGTAATCCTAGTGTCTAGAAAGTTTATTAAGGAAAAAAAAAATGGAGAGAGAGAATGATTTCATTTATGAGGATAGTGTTGTTAACATGAACAAGCAGCCACATTTCCATTCAGGTTGAGACAACACAGTTTGCATGTGGAAGAGCAAAGGAGAAGAGATTTCCTATTCAGACGGCATGCAGGAGGTTGGTGGCAGGTTAGCAAAGAGCAGCAGCAGGTAAAGCGTTTGTAATTTGTAATAGTTTTAACAGTCTGTGGTGCCTAAGGGATGCTACAAAGCCCCACATTTTCCTTTGCATGCACTATGACTGCCAGAAAAAATAAAGCCACCCCTACCAGGATAAGTAACACTATTATCCATTCTGCAGATAGGGATACAGAGGGTTTGCTCCAAGCTTGGAGTTGCTTGCAGGTTGGTAGCAGAACCAAGGCTGGCACCCCGGCCTCCTGTGCGGGGAGCAAATGGGAATCTGCACTAAGGCACATTGCCACCCATGAAACAGTAAACTTGACTTAGGGCTCCTAGCCTGGGAGAACAGAACAACAAGAATAATATCTGGTGTTAAGGTAAAGCCTAACTCCAAGAGCAAGTTGTCCTTTGGGCACTAAGGCAAGTGGTTTGCCTGATGGAGCCAGCACGAGTGTGGAGGGGCAAGGAAAATGTTGCATCATCCTCATTGCCAGAAGGTTGAGAGAAGCTGACAGGGAGACCTGTTCAGCTGCAAAGCCGCAGAGACCAGATTGTCCAAATGCATTTTGTTTTCCTCTTATGCTGCATTTCTAAAAGTGACAAGAAAACTAATCAAATCTACTAAGAACAACCATGGTAATTTAGCACTCAGAGAGAAAGAGAGAGAAACTAGATATGAGGGTTTTGTACATTGCTCTAACTTTTATAAACCATCCTGAAATACAGATATTTCTTCTGAGGAGCTATCAGCAGACATTGAAGTGTTTTCTTTAGTGCTTTTTCTTTTTTTCTTATTTTTCACTTTCTGAACAACATGTACGTCTTGCCTTATAATGCTCTCCTTACAAAGCTGTTGCCAGGCAGCTTTAATAAGAGAAGTTAAAAGGCTCAGTAGGTAAGGCTCTGTGAGATGAAAGGGAAGCACCCCGGGATCAGTCTTAGGTTACTGCTCTACAAGAAGTCTCTCCTTGATGACACCCTTGTCAATCAAATATGAGCTGTGAAGTTTTTAAACCTGCATGCCTCAACAGACATGTTTGGGTCGAGTCTGTCAGTCTGTCTGACTATGCAGCTAATGCCCTGCGCTTTGCAATGCACCTGACCATAGTGCCAAGGCATTATAATAACTAAATTTTCCAATGCATTGTTCTTCCTGCTTGCTTTGCTTCACAAGTTTTACCTACCCACACCTCGCCTTTTTTGTTTCTTTTTATTTTGAGAAGAAAACATAAATTTGGGATTTTAAAAGAATTTTTGAAAAATGAATTCTATATTCTCCTTTGGGCATATCAGCGTAAATGATGAAAGGCGGGGGGAAAAGAACACCAGATAAATGAGAAGCAAAAACCATACTACAGTTCTCTGAAATGACTCTGTGTCCAAAATTCAGTTTTGTGCAATTACATCTTGATGTCCTGCATTTTCCCAGTGATCAGCATTTATCTTAATAGTTCTTGCCCAATGCTGCTATAAGGTCAGGTTGTATGTGGTTAAACAGCTGCTGTACTCTGGCCAGAGGTGGATGCATTTCCATGACGGGCTGAAAAGAACTGGCGTTGTACGGCGTTTGTACAGCTCTTTGGGGATCTTCCTGGATGAAAGGCACTATTATACGGGTAAGATCATTATCATTATCATGAAAAACCTTCTCAAGGAAGCAATTCCACCTTCTGCTTCTGACACCTCATTTCTCTGTTGTCTCAGGAGCCTCTTTTGTATCTCCTAGGAGTGTCAGTTCACATCTTAATCTCTTTGTATGTAATCTCATTACAGATAATCCCATTTGCTGGAGATGTCAGTACTTCTCCACTATGTGAGGAAGGATTTCCACTCGGCTCATTTTGTAACTGATCCCAGATATATTCACTGTACAAAACTAACTGGCTATAGCTGGAATCTCCCTTAGGTTAGGGTTGCTGTGGGCAGAGAAATTCAAAGGGAAAGAGAGAAAAAGACTCCTTTCTGCCAATAAAACCCAGTGATTTTTTTCTCCATCTCACTGTGTACAAGAGGAGAATTTTCACTTTAACAGGAAAGATCAAAGTTTATAAAGAGGTAATAATAATAATAATAATAATAATAATAATAATAAAGAAGTTTGAAAATTACTTTCATCTTTGATCGGCTCTGCCTGGTAGAGGCAGAGGCACTGTGAGCCTTCCTCACTTTGATTTCTTGCCTTTTAGTAACTCTTGTCAATTAGGGAGGATATAGTCTACTCTCAATTCATTAAGTGCAGCACAATTGTCAGTCAGTGACAGGCTCAGGGGAGGCCTAGACTAAGCAAACATGGAGGATAAATTATACAAGAGGAGCATAGTGTGGAGAAAAATAGGACCCTCTTTATATTACATGCTTATCCTTAAAATCTTGAGTAAGCCACTATCCTTGATAAAAGTCCAAACCCTCCTATTCTTAAAGGGAGGAGTGAGGAAAAAAAAGCAGTCACTCTCCTTTGACGGTTTGAAAAAAGAAAAGATGTTTGTACCACTCACTGACTGGCTAATGAATAATCAGATTTCACAGCTTGAGTGCTGGGGTGGTAATTTGGTTGCACGCCATGCTCCAAATCCATGGAATAGTGCTTCATTAATGTGAAGACCTGTATAATCAAACAATTAGCAGTCTCTCTGCTGCTAAAGCAGCTTTTCATCAGCATATATACTTCGTTGTAAGATGAGTCTCAAATTACTGGATCTGACAGCAACTAGTCTTTTGCTAAATCACAGCAGTAGTAAAGTAGGGTGGACAGAACATCCTTTTTTTTAACCCATTTCTACATCTGCAAGAGGTTCATTCTGTCCATGCATGTCATATGTAACTACTAGTGGGAAGGAAAGGACATTGTAGGTGAACTGAGATTTCATTTAAACGAGTAAATCACGGATTAGGTTTTTTAACAGAATGTATAAATGCTGTAAATTACCAGTGATAAATTGTTGCTTCTCTCTTCACTTATTTTCCAGGAATTAAGTAGAGATTTCTACCACATTCCTGTAGCTGAACGTCAGTCTCTTTCTCACTTAGTACAGAGCTTACTCATATAAGCAGAAGGGATTGCCACAAGTTTTTGCCATTAGATTCTGCTGAGACCTGAGGGCAGGTGGCCTCTGTCTCCTCTTTGCTCTCCTGTTCTTTTGGAAACCTAACAGCTCAGAGGAGAAGAGATAGAAGAAGCAGTGCAGAAGAGTCCAGACTGCAACACTGGTCTTCACATGTGGTTATAAGTGTCCGTTTCCATCAAGCTCAGGAGGCCCTGGAGCCTCAAGTCCCCACATTTGTTATGCCACACCTGACCCTGGTGGCTTGGCATGTGGTTGACACCATTCCCATTCTTTAATTATGGATGCTTTACCTCATGTTAGCAAATAAGTTTTAGCGTTATATATTTATCCACATGTTACATAGCTTTCCGGGGGTTTCCTTAGAGCGTTGCCTTTACTGTGCTGAAAATTATCTGAATATCAGTGTTTTTGTTGCTCTGTGTGCCAGCTGCTAAAAATGGTGGGAACATCTAGCAGGCACTTGTGCTGTTGGTACAGATACCTCACCAGAACCATAGCTCGCGTGACACAGTGCAGTGAAGTTCATTTACCTTGGCTTGGGCCTAGACCCCTTACATTTACAGTCTAATTAAGCCATAGCTGATCTAAGGTGGAACAGTCCTGAACTGTTTTCTCAGCTGCAACCTTTTATCGGGTTTTCTGTTTTTCCCTATTCATCAAAAAATAGGTGCTGTTACAGATTATGGGCACTACATGTGATTTGGGATGCAGCTGTCCGAAGGATCTCTCTTAATGCAGATGGCATCCGCCAGCATTTTTAAGTAGACAGTGATCTCCCTTTGACTTCAAGAAGATTGTATAATAACAGCACTGGAAATGTGTAGCATTTCAGTGGCTTTTTGTTAATCTAGGACTTCACCTTCCTGTAGAGCACACAAACAGAAGGTGGGACTTAGCCCAAGATGCAGCCCCTGCTCCTTGTCTGTATGTGCTTTCACAGTCAGACACAGGAGGGGGGGCCTTTGGGCCAAAACAGACCAATATTCGTACAACTGAAAAATTAATCACAGCAAGCAAGCGTATTTTTTAACTGCATTGTGAATCTTAGTGTTCTCTCTCCTTTTCAATGCCCACCAAGCATCACTCCTGCACAGGTTATGTCTCTGCCTTTCTATGTCCCTAACCAGCATCTATAAGGAACTGCATAAGTAAAGATACATTTTTGAGGTTGCAGGTTTGGTTCATTTGAGAGATCTAAAATGAGGATGCAAAAACAAATCTATTCTAAATGCTGATGACTTTTAGTCTTCGTAAGTGTTGTGTAGCTCATAAGGTCAATGCAGTGCTCTCCTCATTGTCATGGATTCATAAGAGTCCCTTACTAGACACTAAGTATGATCATTAATTTTTTTAGGCATTTGTCTTGCTTACAACAATTTGGATGTGCATGGTAAAATTTAGGAGCCCATTCATAAAATTAGCATTGCTTTGTTAAATGGTGTTGTGATACGTTTCCTCCAGAAACAGATCCTTGTGTAGTCCTTGCTTGAAGTGACAGGGACATTTTCCTATTAGATTTCTTGACCAATATCCACTATAATTATTTCCTTTCGGCTTCACATCCACCTGAGACTGAGCCCTATTGAAGTGGGCTTCCCAGAGGCACACAAATAAGGGTGAGGGTTGATGTCCGTGGATATCTCATGATGCAGAGCCCAGCTGTACCTACCTTGGGTTCAGAACTATGGACCCTTTAGGGCTCATGACTGGCTGTTGAAGTGCAATAGCTGCACTGTTCAAACGCCCTAGGCAGGGTAAATCCGTGGTGCTGAAGCTTCCTGGGGTTTCCCGCAGCAAGATATGGAAAGAAAGTAGAGCTGTGACTACCAAGGGATGTCTGTAATGCAGTGAGCTGTGGTAGGGGGACTATTTCATCCTTATGAGGACACTGAAAATTAATAAGCAGGAGTAAGCCTTAACAAATGTCCTAGGGGAATTGGGCACAAAGTCTTAGTGCAGGAATTATGTGCCTAAGGCTCTCTAGTGCTCTTAAAATCTCACCCTTAAGACACTTACTTGATCTCAAATTCCACCTCCTCTTGCCCTCAGAAAAAGAAAAATACAGATAGAAAGTCAGCAAGAGCAGCAAGGAACTGCCTGTATTTTGCCTCTTGCTTTAGGAAATAGCAGGTATCCCAGTGTAACGGTGACATATTTGGGAACAGGCCAAGGTATGCTTATATAGACTTATATATAGTATATATAATGATATAATGCCAAGGTGTAGTGGCATTGTAAAAAGAAAACAAAACTGGTGTACTGCATATGCAGTGTTTTTTTTTGTTTCAAATTGCAGTTCCTCAAGACATTCATATGCCCTGCAAATGTGTGGCTGTGCGTGCACACAAATAACAAAGGTGTGAATTTATAATACACTCCCACCCCCATGCACACCCACCCCTACCATTTTTAACTGCACAACTTCTGTATAATAGGGTCTTTTTTGACAGCAAATTCCTTTGCTATCCAAATCTTTTCCTAGCATCAGAATCCTCCCTCTGTCATATCTCAGGTCCCAATCCTGCAGACTGCTGTGAGCATTCAAGTAAAATGTCTGAGTCAATAGAATTGTTTGAATAAGGAAAATAAAACCCTTCAATACCAGTAAGAGGCAAGCAACACAAAGCAAAAACACAAGTGTTGCGGAATTTGGACCAAAAGTGATGGAAATATAAGAACAATGTTGCAGAAGATGCATTTATATGAAATTTGGACTTTCGTATACATTTGTTAAATAAAGAAATAACAATATATATGTAAAGCAATCAATCAATCTGTTGTAGATTCATCACAACAAATACAACAGCTAAAAATAATTTTGGTCCACTACTCATATTAAATAAGTTTCATTTGCTGATTTGTAAATAATAATAATGTTATTTTCAAGGCTACTTATTAAAATTCTGCAAATTCTAATGGAAAAAAAAAGCCTTCCATAAAGATATTCATTTTACCCTGTTCTTTGAAAAACAGTTCAGTTTTCTTTTTCTGTTGCATAAAACTTGTGTTTTAACAAATCACTGCCATGAGCTAACCCAGATCTGAATCCAGAAAATGCTCTCAACATTATCCTTCTCTGTTCACATATATTTGAAGTAAATTACATCAAATTGTATTTGAAATACCAAACTGGCATTAATGGAAGCTTTTTTTGCTCCAGGCACCATTTTAAAATAGATGAGCATAAAAATGCAGTCTGCATCATTAAGTTTATATGAAACTAGTGAGAATAAAAATCACCATGTAAGTTCTAATAAGATGTGTTTTTCATTCCAGTTTAATAACCCAAGACTATATTCATCTTCCAGTATAATAAATACACTGAAAGGAATTCATTCTTTTGTGGTTTTTAACATGTTGAGGGTTTCAGAAGATGGAGTTTTCTGGGAAGCTGGGTGAAGAAAATTCTTTAATATGGCAGTGTGGAGTATTATTATCATAAATAATTAATGTGCACAGCAGAAGAAAGCCTAGCTTCATTAATAATTCTTATTTTTAGTTGGCATAAGCTAGAGGTGCTGTATCTTCTTTCATCCGATCTATGTCAATTTCCCTGATTTTAATTTACTAGACGTTAAAATTTTAAAGGTAGGCTTCCTTCTGCGGCGGATTTTTGTTTGTGACTTTGCATTAATATCCTACTGCTAATTCTCACCCGTTAAGATATTTTTAGTAACAAGTGAAAAAGGAAGGGAAAAAAAAAAACAGTAGCCAGGCAAGTTGGAGTGGGCATCAGTGTCAGCTCCTTTCATCTTGCATTTCCCTTTGGGACCAGTTAAGATGCTTCTTTGATTAGGACCTCAGGAAATATTAAAAAGCTCTTCTGTGGATTTAAACTCATCAAACTTGTCTCTGTTTATTTTCATTTTTGAATACAGAGATAATTCGCCTCCCACCTTTCGAGAACACAGGCTGCCCCCGACCCAGGCGCGCTCCTCTGATCCGCGGAGTCCCTTGTCAGCGTGGCTGAGTCTCCTCCAGCAAACGTTCGTGCTTCATTAATGCAGCGTCTGCGTCGCAGCAGCCCCTAAATGTTCCTTGTTAGCGCCGTTGAGGGCAGGCAGGCGCCGCCGCCGCGGATGGCGGCCGGGCCGCGCGCCGCGAGACGAGCGCAGGTAGCGCGGCCTGGACGCAAGGGAGGACGCGGCACCTGACGGCAGAGCACGCGGGCACGCAGCGCAAACCCTTTCGCCGGGCTTTGCCCTGGCAAAATGCGCCTGGGAAGGGAGATTTGAACTTTGCTAAGCGCAAAACGGTGGGGATGCAGTGTGAATCTGCACCGTGTCTTTGAACACACACCCCTCCAAATGCTCGTGTTAAACAGCGGAAATGTTAAAACTGATTGAAAAGTGATTTTTCTTTTCCTCTTAGGCCCTTAGGGATTTTTAAGGAAGATATGGTGCTGAGCTGGTGAGAAAAAAACCCTTCTTCCTTTTACACTCACGCCTCCTTTTTAATTTTTTCTTCCTTCTATTTGCTACAGACCAAAAGAAGCAAAAATTGGAAGTGGAAAAGAAAAAGACACTAGCCATAACAAAGAAAGGGAGAAAGGAATATCCGTGTGAAAATAAAATTTTTAAGAGGGGAGGAGGAAGCAGACAAAAAGCAAAAGACATAAAGTTACTTGCCTGGAGAAAAATCATTTTAACCTCTTTTATTTTGCATGAAAATTTTCAACTACTAGCAATACTTCTAGCTTTTAAAGTACGGGGGTTATCATTTTCAGCTCTATAACATTACATCTCTGTGTCGGCATTGCTGTTCCTCTGTGCTAGCAATTCCTGTTTGAGAGTACCCAGAGTTTTTGCTGATGTTGGCAAGAGGTTCAAGGCATTAAACTAAAGTTGCGCTGGGGCTTTGCCCCGATGTGCTCCGGCTATGGGGTGCAGAGCCATCCTGAGAAACTGTGTTCCCGTTTGGGGAATATTAGTAACGCACTGCGCGTGTACACAGGAGCGTGCCAAAAATTGGTGATGCTGCTGAACCTGCATGCACAAATGCCTGGCTTGAACGCTCAGCAGAGGGTAGCAATATGCACATAGTCCCGGCCTGAAGATCTCGTCCCTCTTTTTGTGGGACGTGGCGTCTCACGTGAGTGTGGCATGCAGGTTTGCAGCACATGGCAAGGGTCACTTGGACTCGGGTGGGCATCCTCACACATGAGCAGCTCAAGCCCCCCAGAGACACCCAAGGAGAAGAGGACTCCCCTGCAATTTAACCCCAAATGTCTGTAGCCTGCCCTTAGGGAGGCTGTTCCTTTAGGGAGTTTGCTCCCTTTCCCCTGAACGCTCCGGAGCCCCGTCCTCAGCAGGAACAGCAGTGGCCTCCAGAAATGTCTGTATGGCCCCTGGGCACCATGCAGAGATAGATGCCATTTTTTATTCCTCAGTTTTCTAAAACAATAACCTAGCAGCACACCTTAAACATGGCCTTAACATATTAGCATCATTAGTACTTAAATGGAGTAAGGTCAGAGACCATATATCAATAGGGACGTTGCTCCTGCTGGACTGCAAATCTGTCTATAAGACACAAATATTTTTGTGCATTTTGTTATTGCTGTTGTTTGCTTCTCCTTCCCTTCTTCTCAGGTAGAGGGTGAAATGGTATAATTTCATAATAGCTACACATATTTGTGTTCTTTCTTCACGATTTCACGATACTTTAGAAAGCTGATGGGCTGATGAGTGATTTTTCTGCACTGTTGTTTTCATAGGAAAGACTTTAAGAGACAAAAATTTCTGTATTTTATCTCAGTATTTACTACTATTAAAAGGGAAAAAAAAAGTGACAAAAGTTTGTGTTCCAACAACATATTCACTAATCAGCAAATGCAGACCAATTATACAATAGGTGAAAGACATGGGCTTGCATGCTAAAATCTGCACCAAAAGAGGCGTTTTTTCTGACTTCTTTATTTCCTATTAATCCTCTGTGACAATGGGTTTATTTTGCAGGAAAATATGCAAATACCTTAATCTGGTAGAACAGTATGACAGTCTGAATCCCTGTCTCTTAACTATACGTTGACAAACACTTGTTTAAGAGAAACAGAGCTAGCAAGATGATAAATTTCTGAGAGCAAAGCCAAAATCTCTGCAGAAAAGCTGTATCGCCCTCTGAAATAAACAAATAGATGGACAATGAGGCCGGATCTCTCAGAAAAATGAAGTGCCCTCTTCTCTAAAACATAATTTATTAACAAATGAGTAAGTGAAGGAATTGGAGATCTTTTGCCCCCACACCATGAAAAAAAAAGCCTTTCTTAAAAAGGTCTGTTTTCTCCTTGCTTTATTTTATACATTAATTATATAGCGTCAGCTGTTGGAACAATACTTCCAAAATATTCCTGTAAGTGTCGAAACTATATCTGCAGGGACTTTTTTTGATTCTTTATAATATCCTAATTTGAAGAGTGATTTAGGGACTGATTGGCAGTTGGCAAAAAATGAATGATAATGAACTCATTTCGATAGAGATGGACCAGATACCATGCCGGCTGTTGAAACTTTTCAAAGCTGGTTTCTCTCCAGTAAATGTGATCCTGCAGGCTCTGTCCATCTGCCTACAAGAAGAAAGACGCTCGCCTGCTGTAGAAAATGCTGCAGAGAAAATACCGCCGAGAATTATCGATTGCGTGATCGCTGGTAGCTCTCAGCAAGGAAACTGGACAATAATGAACACAAAGCCGCACGGCAGCACCAGGCGCAGTCGGTTTTTTCCCTTTTCCCTTTCTGGATTAGCAGGTAACTTGGGGGCTTCACGGGGAGAAGGAGCCCATGTGGTTATTGGAGCAATCAGGGCACCTGGGCTCTGGTATTACCCAAATTTTCACTCTTGCCAAAATGCTCTGTTTTCCACGCAGTCCTTCCTCACTGCTGCCCATGTGTTGGGGTCTCATGGATGCACTCACGGATTTGGTTCCTCTCCAGAGCTCTCCACCTTTCCGTCGCTCTTCCGAGAGCAGGTTTCCATGCACCCCTCTGGGGAGCCCACGTTCTTCCAGGAGTACCTGAGCCCTCCCTTCCCCTCGCACACTCCTCAGCCTCTTCCCGTGCCTCCTGTTTCGAGGGCTGCTTTCAAACAACATGCCCGGGGGCCTACCTCTGTGCAAACCTTGCTGCTAAATTTTTAATCGCCGATGAAGAAACAAAGGAAATGAAGCAGCTCCCGCACTGTTTCCCACAAATATCGTTCGTCTGCGCCCCATATCTTGCACTAGCCTATAGACATGGGCAGAGCAGCAAGTGCTGTCACCACCACTTAACATGCTGGAAGGGTTTCACTGTGGCGTGTGGTCATGCGACTCTCATTAATATTGTGTGTTAGCGTTGCACGTTTGGAAAACAGAACAGGGAGGAGATGCTTCTTCACATGATGCTACACACACTGCTACTTCAGGCATTAGTTAACAACCTTGCTTCGTTTCTGCCCCTTTTACATTGACAGAATGATGAAAGTAAGATGCAAATATTAATTTTTAAAAAAGCCTGGATGCAATGTTTGTACAATATTGGCAGTGGAGCAGAACGAACCTGGGAATAACTAAATCTTCAGCTTCGCAGCTTCACTGTATGGACACAGAGATCAGCTTAGATCTGTGCATTGCAGTGCAAGGTTAAGTGCATTTTTGTATATGTAAGGCAGGGTGCTATCAGAAGATTAAACCTACCTTCATCTGAAGTGTTTGGCAAGAAGCAGGATCCGGTGTGCGCGGGACTGACAAAGGATTGACTCATCGGGGCAAACTCAATGAACCAAATTCACATGATCACGTACGTGCAAGAAGTAAAGGGAGGATGTTTGGGTAAGCGGATTAATGGCCTAGGCCTCAGCGTACTTGGCTTGCAGTTCTGCTCCAGCCACCCCATGGTGACATTTCTTGCACAGGAGAGGCAAACAGGGTTGAATTTGTAGTACTGAGGGCAGAATTCTGCTCTTTGCTTCTGGCTAATTCTCAAGACTATAAAAACAGGGCTGTCCATCTTCAATCTCCATATTTTGTTCCAAATGCTTTGTTACCTGTGATATTCTCTGATTTAGGCCAAGAGTAGAGAAAAATGAATTTAAGTCAACAGCAGCATTTGAAGTGAAGTTGTGATGCTAAGACCATCCCTTTATAAATACAACAGAAAAAGTCAAGGTATAGTATTATGATTTATTGTTTATATCACAGTAGCTCCTCAAGAACTTAACAAAGATGTGGACCTTGTTTTATTTTTTTTCACATATATTTTAAAAACCATAAGAAAGATATATGACTTCATCCAAATAATTAACTCAGTTACTACTATTGTCTTAATTCCTGTATTACTGCAGCTCACATCATATACACAGAAAAAAAAAGCACTCACAGGCTTTATTTCACCGTGTCTTTGAGGTGCAATATCTGCTGAAAAGTTTTTCTGTGTGTTTAATGCAAGAAAAAAAAACACAGCAGTGTTCCACAAAATGTGTATGTTTCTCATCATAGTGTTCCACAAAATGTGTATGTTTCTCATCGTAGGAAAGTGTCAGCCACAGGGTTCTTCAGCAGGCAAGCAGGCAAGATACGTCACCATCTTGAAACTGTATGGAAAAAATAATGTGCTTCATGGAGCAAGCAAGTGGTGTCAGAAGAAGCACCAGCACAAAAGAGATTTCTAGGATGTTGCTTCCTGACACATTTGGCTCCTGTGGACTGGTTCCCTCTTTCTGTCCTGTGTTATCCTCACTTGTTCAAGGTCCTTGCATGACCGGATCTCCTCCCGTTTCTTCAGTGGCCAATCTAGCATGGAAATTAGCCTAGGTGTTAGCCTGGCTGCGGATGGGAAGCCTCCAAAGAAATCTTTTAGCAGTCAGGGCAGGGGGGCTCTAGTATCAGTGCTCCCAGGAGAACTTTCTCCCTCACTTCTCTTCCATCCAAGCATAACTGGTGGTTTTTGCCTTCATGAGTGAGAGCCAGCACCAGCGGTGGAGACAGAGCAAGGAATCGCTACCGTGTGAATTCATTAAATCCGTCTCAGCCCATCTCCTTTTTTTTTTTTTTTTTGGTATTAAAGGAATATGGAGCAAAGCAAGGCAGAACGGAGTGTTCTGGGAAACTGATAATCAAATGGCCTAAAGCTAATGTTTACTTTTTTGAATGTTTTACAGCAGCATTACTTGGAGATGCATTAAAAACAGGGAGGGAGAGGGAGGGAGGGAGAGAGCCTAATAATAGCCTTCCAGTTACAGAAATAGAGAAGCAGCATAGATATGATAATTGAATTTGGTTTGGATGGGTGATAATCCGCCTTTCTGCTACAGCTGTAGTTCTCAGATTTGAGCCTTGCTTGTGGCAGGTGTTGGGCAGCTCCTGTTGCCACGGGACATCTCCAGCACCTTGGGCCTCACAGGGCTTTCATCTCATCTCCATGCTTTTGCAGGCAGGAGCCTTGAGTGTGTGTCCTTATTTTCTGTGTGTGGGCATGGGAGTTGTCCTGAAGGTGCCTTAGAGTGTCCCTTGCCTGCCTGACCAGGAAAAGTCACCAGTGAAGCTGACAGGGGAGCTTTTTCCTCCCCAGAAAACTGTGCTTGGTCTCGGTCTGTTTGCCCTCTGCCCTAAATTATTCAGCTCCACACTTGGGAAGCTGACACTGCTAGTAAACTAAGGAGTTATATATTTTTGGTTGCACTTGGAGATTAAGTGCCACTTGAGTTACAGTGTCTAGATTCCCAAATATTTGTGTAATTTTAGATCATGAATTCTCCTTCCTGACTATGTTTAGTGTAAATATTTATTCACGAAGTGCTCTCTGTTAGATCCAGGGAAGAAGCTGGGGAGGGAGGTGTTGGCGTCATGTTGGGTCTGTCACAGGCACAGGTCCATTTTCTATCTCTCTTGCTCAAGTGAGCGCAGATCTAGCTTTGCCCACTCTTGATACCGCTGTCACACAGCAGTGTGACAAAGCACCACAAGATATTCCCAAAAATATGGGATGGGAGGCCGAGCATTGTGTAACTGGGCTACAGGAGGACCACCTGGGTTCACAAGGTATTCTTAAGGACTTTGTGCAAGCGATTGGGGCTGGCCACATGCTGGTGTCCAGGAGTATGAGAAGGATGAAGAGACTGAGGAAAAGTCACCATGTCCTTGTTGGGTGACGGGAAGAATAACTCGTGATCCTTTCTGCGTTCCAGCGTCCAAGAAGAAATCCTCCAAGAAGCATCATTAGTTTTGCTTCCTTTTGCTGTATTTCAGCAAAAGCACTTCCAAAAGAAGAGCCTGAATTAATTTCCTTTTCCTAAAGAGATGTGTGATTTTGGTTTCTCCAGGCACTGAATGAAACCCAGACTGCACAGGAGCTGTTTTGCAGGTCACCAAAATTGTTCCCCGTTCAGCCACTCTCATCATCTGGGTCATTACCACCGATAGCCACAGCTGATGCCTGGCTTCGACTCCTGCAACACTCGGCTGGCAATCAAATGCCACCTCTAATGATAACGAAGAACATGATGGCTGTACAGCACCTTTCCTCCTGCTATCTCAGAAGAGCTTTACAGCTGCGATTAAATTAGCCTCATAATGTCATTGTGAAGCAAATAGGCACTGCACAGGTTTTGCAGGTGGAAACAGAGGAGCAAAGCGGTTCATTGCTTGGACTTCACAGCCAGCGGGTCCAGATGATGAGGACTTGGGCTTAGGCTTTGGGGCTCAGCAACGCAGTTCAGCCAAAAGCATTTTCTATGATTGGCAAGGAAATCAGTCAAGCTTATCCCTGTTTCCCAATGCTTTTAGATGAATACTTGCTTGCCACACAGGTTTTTTATCTTTGCCTGTATTATTCAGGATGTTCTCTCAGTGAGCATTCCTCACGCTATTAGTAAATCAGGGCTGCTTAAGTGCCCCTTCTTCCACTTCCCCCCCCTAAAAAACACCATCTGAAGTGCATAATTTGAAGTTATGAGGGAAAATTCATGAAAACACAAATGTCAGTGCACTGGGCTGTACAACACTATTTGCTTGCACTGCTCATTAAGTGACCTGTAGACAAGCAATACCTAGTATATCCTAAAAGTAAATATATTTGACTATGTCGCAATCAAAGATGAGATGGAAAATACAAAGGATGTCTGCAAACATATTTTTTCCAGTATTCAGAAAGTGGCAGACTGTCTTATTCAAGCGCTGGGAGAGAAAAAAACCCACCAATGTATTTTCTATGGTGCCTATCGATATAAACTCCAAAACCATCCATTTCACTCTCTCGCTTTGATGGATGTCTTTGGATTATGTAAAGGATCATGGTAGCTGCCTTATTAGAATAATATTCCAAAGTCTTGACAGGCAGTTTCAGATTTATACAGCAGCTTTCCTTTTTAGGCCAACAGCTCTGTAATACCAAAGGACTGCAAAAGGCACCATGAACTGTTCTGATTTTTTTTTTAATAGAAAGCCTATGTTAATCCAAGTATCCTTGTTTTATCTTTCCTGTTGTTTTCTGGCACCCTTCTCAGTTTATATTCTTCCATCTGCAATTGTTCCCCCACAGCACACATATCTGTCTTTTCCAAGAGGAGAGAAAAAACGGTGTAAAAATAGTCTCAGTGCAGGCCTAAGATTTGGGAATCCCTTCTCTGTCTGTGACTTGCCCAAATTCTTTAGATTCTCTGAGCTAAGGCTGCTAAATTGGTTGAATGGGAAAAGAAGTTGTCTTCACTTTATAGCAAAAGTACAGGGAAGAAATGCTTTAAAAGAACTGCCAATATCCAACTTTTATGGTAATGATAAACATAAACACTTTAGTTAAGGTAAGTCTTCTGGATTTACTTTCAAACCTTACTCTTCTCTACTTGTAGCTGGTATGTTTTAAATTATGTATGATTCTTACTGTTGGCGGGAAGCATTGCATACCACTCCAATTAACATTTTCATCATTCACTCAGAAGAATGAGGGAATCTCCTAAAAATACCAACTTTAATCGTACTAGAATGGAAACTTTGTCTCAGTTAACCTGTCATTTCCCCTTCTTCCATTCCTGCTTCTCTGGGCAAATTGCAGCTTCTCTAGAGAGATTTTGAGCTACCAAATATATATGCGGATCTATGGCTCATAGGTAATGGCAGGTAGAGGAAAAAAATAACCAGCAGTAGAATGTGTCTCTACCTAGCTGGAAGAAATATTTTATCAAAAGTGAAACGTGGCACTCAAAGATACTGTGGCCAAATCTTGCTATCTATACAGAACATGCCAAACAGCAGGAGCTCCCCACTCCTGGTCCTCAAAGACCAACCTGAACATCCTTTCCTTACCCCAGTGAGGGAGATTTCCCATCAATTTTAACGAGCTTTCAGTCATGCTCCTTTTAGTTTGTAGGTCTATCTCGTTTCTGGTGTGCTAAATAACAGGCTCACATGAAAGAGCCAGCTCTAAGAAGAGTGAGGTTTTCCTAAGACCTGGACTAAAGTCTTCAAGTATTTTACACAGAAAAACAAACAAGCCATCAGGAGGAAATGCTGAAATTCCTGCTATTGGGGACTAAAATTAAAATCTTCATACTGTAAAACATCTCAAAGACTTGTCTAGTCCCTTTAGGTGAATTAATAGTCACCAGAACCTGCAAGAAAATGTATTTTAGAGACAGGGGAGAAAATACATTGGAAATAGATAGGAACTAGGC
>JAVCKT010037588.1:7500-14398 GCA_032273925.1 Rhynchotus rufescens | reverse complement strand
TTCTCTGGACCCTCTCGAGAAGCTCCACGTCCCTCTTATACTGGGGAGCCCAGAACTGCACACAGTACTCGAGGTGCAGCCTCACCAGAGCTGAGTAGAGGAAAGAGCTGAGAAGACCAAAAGGGATCCTTTCTAGAGTCAGAGGTTTATCTTCTTTCTTTAATCTTTTTTTTTTCTGTTCCTCTACATGGATGGACTTTGTAGTTTAGTGCATGAATGGCTTGTGATAAAAGGTTCATATTCATAGAATCATAGAATCATAGAATGCCCAAGGTTGGAAGGGACCTCGGAGGTCATCGAGTCCAAGCCCCCCTGCACACGCAGGGTCACCTAGAGCATAATATAGTTATATTCATAACTTTATTATGAATTTACCTGTATATAAGCCTGTATTCTTCATTAGAAAGGACTACAGCATGTTGCTGCCCACCGCAGATTGTCCAGAAGAAAGATAATTTTGGCTTTATTGTGGATTTGAGTATATAAACAATGTTTTTATTTGGTTTCTCAGCACAGCAGAAGGCATTGCTCTGGGGTGGAAGAATGGATTTCAAATACAGTCAAAAAAGTGAAAAAATCCCCCAAGTTTAATGTCCTATAAGTGATCGATCAATTAGATTAATACTTTTTTTTTCAGTAAAGTGGATAAAAACTTCAAATGGAGAAGATTATATCTTAAAACTGCAACGCAGAAATAGCAGGAGGACAGGAGCAGGTTAATTCAGTAGAGAATCATTAATAAATAATTCTGCTGTATACGTAGATTAAAGAATCTGGGGAATTGAGGTCTAAAAATTTCTTTTTCTTGATCTAACAATAATTTAAACAAAATTCTTCTTCTGAGAAATCTCAGAGGAGTCTGGAGTTTACAGATGAGATTTTCATTGTCTGAAGAATACAAGTATTGTGATTATTTTAACTTCTCTTGGGCTTCTTTTCCTCTCAAAAATGATTGTTTCTGATAGACATTTTGGAAATTTGGTGTCCTCTTCAGTGCTGATTTCTTGAGAAGCAGCTGCAATTAGGTCGTTTGATTTTTTTGAAAGCTCATGGCTTTCTGTTCTTTTCAGTCTAATTATGGCATTTATCTTTCACCTTTTTTCCCAAGTAGATTTTGAAGTGTCTTACTGTGTGGCATAAGATAATACTGCTGAACTTGGCTAAAATCTACATGATTTGCTCAATCGCATCTACTTGATTTATGATTTTATATTTATTTGTATGGTGTCAGAGGCATCAATCATAGATCAAGTCTGTATGGTGCTAAAGGAACGGTGTGCTCGTGAAGGACAGTCATCAAAACAGATCCTTTTATTCTTACGCAGCAGAGTGAGAAATGTCAGTTTTATCTGCAAGAGGAAAAATTGCGCCAGGTTAGCTTTGGTGAATTAAGTTTCCGTGACAGGAACTGCTGCTGATTTCGTACACGTTTCTCACCAGGATACATTCCTTGATTTCCATCATCTTACTTATTTATCTTTTGGTGGATTTTTTCTAAACATTGAATTGAAAATATTGTTATAACAAAACAAACAAACAAACAAAAAGAAATGCTAATCCCATTTTAGGATAACTTTTGATGCTACTGTCATGAAAGCTCGACTGTGAGGAAATGCCACTACATCTATAATCAGTGTTGGTGTGTTGGTATTGACAGGCATGTTTAAATCCATTAGCCTTTAAAAAAATGACAGTGAGCTGAAACTAATACATTGTGGTGGAAATATATTGTATTCTTTCTTAAAATAGAGGCATTTTCTGTGCCATAGGGATATCTGCCTGAACACTTATTAGTCTCTGCATACTTCATACAGGCTAGCCCACTTATATGATTTTCCAAACAGTAAATAAAATGGCTTCCTTTTCAGTTAAATCAGCAATAAAGAGTATATGCACGCACACACTTTGGGGGCAAGCTCTTAGGCACTTCTTTATGAATCAACTCTTTGTTATTATTCTCACTGAATATTCTAGTCTCTTTACCACTGTAGCAAAATGCTTTTGCAGTATTCTTCATTTGAGAAATATGAAAGGAAATCATGAAATTCACAGTCCTTTTCAAAAGGAAAAATTAATCTATAGTAGCATGGGTTCAGATGAGAAGAATGGAAAAATGTATCCTATGATAATATGCTTTATCTTTTGATTTTTTTTTTTCTGTAAAAAATTAGTTTCTTTGTTTAAGTCTTTTAAAAAAAAAAAAAGCTCATATTTTTCATTTCATTTGTTTGTACAACCTGGACAAACAATAAACAATCTGCAGTCTCTGCCACCTTTTTAATTATGAAAACATCTCAGCTGTGTTATCAGTCCATCTTCCTGTCATCTTTCGTATTTCATTTCTACCTTAGTACTTCTCTCACTACTACCATTATGGTACTCTTAAATGTTAGAAGGAAGTATCTATCACTCCTTCCTCTCCAGTAGAAGTAGTACATATGCATAATAAAATTTTGATGAAAGCTGAGGGCAGCAGATGGATCCTTTCTTGAGTCTGGAAAGCCTGAGTTTACAATGGTTATTTTTCTTTTACATTAAGTAGTGTTGATTTACATACTGCAAGTTGTTACAGATTGTTTGAAAGTTTGGTCTTCTAGTGAAGTCTTTTCTTGTTGCTCAGTAGCATGTATATGCTGTCAAAGATGTTGTCAAAAGAAGAAATGTGATTGCCCGTTTAGTTTGCCAGTTCAATGTAGAACTGCAAAAACGACAGAGACCTTGAAATATATTTTATGGTTGTTAATACAATCGAAGAATTCAAGAATAATATGTTGCTAACCATTCCTTGATTAGAAGGTAATCCAAATTTGTATGTCCCACCAGCAGAAGCTTCTGGGGGATTTGATGATGATTTAATTCCCACATATAAAAGGTTCTGATGACTTTAACCACTGAGCAATAGATAATTTTACTTAATGTTTTAGAAGAGGCATTCCTTTCCCTGAACTTGCTTATTCCTACCTTCAAACTGGAGATTTGCTTGCCTTCCAGTGATTTAGATAACACTAGATAAAGAGAGAGGAGCCTCTGTTACAGGTGGTGTCTGGGCTACATGAACTCAAAAATGCATGGTCTTCCCCATACTTGATACCTTAATATTGACTTTGCTGCTGTAAGCAGCTTCATCACTCTGCTCAGTCTTCTGAGAGCTGTATATGGCAGAAGCAAAAATACCAAGTAAGGATGCTTTTCTGGAGATAAATGAGTGTTTGTGTGCACATATATACATATATATATACACACACACACACATATCTGAATATATCTTTTAATATATTTATTCTGCTGGTAACATAGGGTAGGAGATGTGGAAATATTTTGTGAATGCAGTCCATAGAGTTTTGAATGGCAAATCTCAGTGGAGCAAATATGAATTGTGTAAGTAAATGGGTTCTCATAGAAGTAATGAGGTGTAGTTAAGAAAAAGGAAAAATTAGACTGAATTTCAGGGAATTTCAGGGAAGAGAATCTAATGGAAAAATCTAAAGTCATTTGGATAAAACTTTCTGGTTTTACAATTGGAAAAAGCATTGGCAAGGAGAACAGTGTTGTATCTTATGAATTTTCTTCAGAAAATATCTTTTATTGAAAATCGTCTTATCAGTATCTATGACATGAGGAAATCTTGCTTTGTAAAAATAGGCTGAAATAAATCCTTCTGTAATCTATGTTACAGTCTTCTGATGACCCCCATTTTCTGTGTTGAAAATATATAATGCAGAAAACCAAGTTAAGCAGGTCTATCTCACCCTCAATGTCTAACAGTTGTGTTCAACTTTTTTTTGTTAATAGCAAGAGAATTTGATCTAGAATGTATTCTGAAGATTTTATCAAATAACTTCCATATACTGTATATAGAATGGTGAAATCTTGCATATCAGATGTTTTATTAGCATTTACAAAAGAAATGAAATGACTGAAAATGTTTGGAGAGATAAATTAATTAAAATTAACCCTCATCACTTTAGGAGAAGAAGTACAAGGCAGAAAAAAATCAAAGAAATATTTGCAGACAAATATATAATTGTAGGCTCTTTATATTATAATTGTAGGCTCTTTATATTATAATTGTAGACTCTTTATTCCTTGTACCAAAAAGCATTGCGAATGGTTTTATGATGATTTTCTTTTAGTAAGGTATTACGTTTTCTGATCCACAGAAACAGTGTAAGGAGACTTTACACTGCGTATGTAGTAGCTTCCTCTTTTAATCTAGCAGAAATCTGAAGAAGCAGGTAGGTCACTCTCTAGAAATCAATTTGTAATCTTTAGGAATCAAACTCTCGTGCTAGGAAATAGCTCTACATACTTTTTATTTTCTCAGATACAGTAATGCAGTAAATATGCATTTTCTTTTTTTTCCATTTCTTCTTCGTTGTAAAAAAATAAAAAAATTGAAATATATGCTATGTTGATAAATAACTATTGTGTCAGGTAAGAACTTTTTAATACAAGAAATCACAGACATATTAATCTGCAGTGTATTAAAGAAAAAACCAGCTTTCTATTCACTGTCTTAAAAAAATGAAGTTTCTAATGATGCATTTGGCAGTGCTGTAATAAAATTTCTCTTTTTTGGAGTTTCTGAAAAAGTTTTTCATGAGGACATTCCACTTCCAAATCTGACATTAAAGCTAAACATCCTGGAAATGTTCTTTATAAATATACCACTTCCACAGAAAAACTTTGTGTATGCTGTAATTCAGAACAGTTTAGTGTATGTCTTGATAAAGATAAAATGAAATATAACCATTAAATGTTTGCTGAAATGAATATGTTAAAAATGTACTAAAATGAGTAACTGTTGTCTGAAGCTATTCTTGTATTATGGTCTTGTGCAGGAGAGAATATCTTCTTAAAATGCATTCTAAAATGAAACTTTTGTTCTCTTTTTATTTGCAATTTTACTTTTTTTGATCTGTAAACTGACTTTGTTAAACAGAGTCTGGAAATGCAAGGTGGCATTAAATAGTCTTTGATATTCAATACGAACACGGACTTGCCCTACTCTGGAAACTTTGGAAAAGATCTTAACTGAACTAAAGTTGAACGTTTTGGGAAAGCCCTGAAATTACTAAGAATAATGCTTTCAATACATGGCATTCAAAAAGCAACGATACAATGCTAAGCATGGCTTTTGAATATGATTCACATGGTTGGATTACGTGTGGTTTGTAGTTAATTGCAAATGATTCATGATCTTAAGTTTTCAAATCAGAAAGAAATGCAGACAGATGATTCATATTTTTTATGGTGAGCAGTAATTTGTACCTAATGACTAGTAAAGTGAAATTACCAAGTGTGCTCAACTGAATTTCCTGAATACATCAGTGGGAGTTTTATAATTTTACAGTCAGCATGATATATTCAGAATCAGTTAAAAAAGTGACATTTGTTTCAAATTAGGTTTATAAATAAAATTAGAACTGAATTGGCAGTATTTTCATTTTAATCTCTTTTACTCAGGGGTATATAATTTGGCTTTTATGTCTCTTTACATTAATTAGAAATAGCAATTTCAGGCACAAGATTAAAACCACCATTACATGTCAGCCTCCCTGAGCAAAGAGGGCATTGTCTGAATGGAAAATTAACTATTCTTTCAGTTGAAGAAAAGAAAATAAAACAAAACAAAAGGAAAAATACCCTTAACCACTTTTCTTTCATCTTTCCTGTGGATCAAGACAGAATTTCACTCCTGAAGGAGATCAGTCTGAACCATTTAATAAGCCTATACATTGTAAGCATTTGGAAATTTGCTTCATATTTACTTCCTGCCTCATCTCTCCAATTGCATTTATAATACAGGGGTGCATCACAGGATCCTTTACCACCAGAATGCCTCCCTCGGCAGGGAAGGCTGCCCTTGTCTTGGTGCCATGCTTTCCTTTTGGGAAGGGAATGTGCCTTGGGGCTGGTGTGCATCACGCTGTGCCACATGAATTGTAATATGGCCCAGGAGTATGCATGGACTTGGAAACTGGGAACCAGTGCCAGGTTCTTTCGTACAAACCTTTACTATTGGGTAAATGCCTCTGTATTGGAATTTCTGTCTTTAGCCTCCCACAGCTCTCCTGCCCTAAGAACAAACATTGGACTATAATTTTTTTCTCTTTCAGTCTCATTTTGTGAGCAGGTCCCATTTGAGGGCTGCCATGATAATTCCTCATTGTGCTCTATCCAAATCACTGGGTTCAAGACAAGACCCTATGCACTCCTGGCAGTGTGCATCGATCCCTGCTGCACGTTAAGTCCAGCAGATAGAGCTGGAATCCCAGCTGGATCTCTATCAGTGGGAAGCAGCCCAAACCCACAGGACCACTGGCCAAACCTGGGGGCACACTGCAGCTCTTGCCTCCCACTAGGTCTTGGTCCAGCTTCTATAAGCAATGATACATGCAGTAATCCAGGAGAGTTTTCAAACCTGCGCTGCAGGTCTTATTTTGGCAAATAAAACATTTAAGGACACAAGAAGCATATCAGAAGACTCTACGTCCATGTTAAACTTGCCAACACATCTGCAGTATCTGAGAGTGTTTTCGGGCAGGCCTTACTTTATCACTCAGCTTTGGCAAATGTCTTTCTCTGAATTTGCCCCTTTTTTTTGTCTTCTTCTTTTCAAATTTCCCAAATTCTCTTGAGCTGCTGTTTTTGCTGTTTGAAAGGAGTTTTGTAGGTTAACTGAACAGTCAAAAGATCCTTAGAGTATGGAACACTGTATGGTACTGGGATGTTAATATAAACTTGTGTAAAGAAATGCAACATACGTTCACGTGTTCATATATATATGCATACACATAAATAACCTTTCAGTAATGAGACCTACATAAAAGATTCACACACAGTCAAAATTCAATGTGGTTTGCAAGCACACAACTATTGTCTCATTTTACTGTTA
>JAVCKT010037588.1:0-2500 GCA_032273925.1 Rhynchotus rufescens | reverse complement strand
TAGCTATTATTTTGTTATTACCTACATGTTATTTCACAGTGTTTAGGTATGAAGCACAGAAGAACCACCAAGTTCTGCACAGACATTGTATACTTTAGGTTGTATAGTTTAAAAATTCAAGGCTGTAGTATAGCAATTCTGTCTCTTGAGAGCGTTTCAGATTTGATTCGAAATTGTTTATCAAAGTATCTTTTCCTGAATGGCATTTTGTGTTAACGAACTCTTGTATAAAGAGCGTATAGGATGGTACCGTACAGCCCACACTGTGTTCTTGTAAGGCACAAGGCCGTTCTACGTTTTTCTATTAAAAAAATCTACATTTGGATTTAGTACAAAAAAATCTGCTTGTTCATCCCAGCTCCAGTTTCCAAGTTAGGAAGCAACAACAATGGTGTTCCCTACTCAGCTATCTCTGATGCCTTCAGTTGTTTTTACCCGTTTGTAGAGGGTACATCTGTAAAGTGGGTACCAGAACAAATGCCATCAGACCTCTCAAGATTTCTGATCCTGTTTAAGTTGTTGTTCACCTGAGATCTGTTAGTATAAACGTGAAGTAATTTGCAGAACAGTTTGTGCTTGCAATTCATAAAAGCAGATTTTTTTGCATTTCAACAGGAAAGATTACAGAAGCACTGCTTTTAGGATCTTGAAATATTCTGATGGTCATATTTAGTTTCTCTTTCCAAGAGCTTCCTTCATGTCCTGGTAAATCGTGTATGTTTTCTATACCTCAGTGTACATTTAATTTTTAGTTTCATTTTTTGCTACTTGATGAAGGTGATAGTGAAAGATACTGTATTCTTTTCTAGCTGTAGGATCTGATTTACAAAATGGTGCCTTCTAATGTTTCTTAGGAAATTTTCTGGTATTAAAATCTAAACAGTATTGTAAATTGTTTCCAGAGGTGTTACTGTTTTATAAACGGAGGTTAGTTTAGAGAGTACAAGATTTTTTTTTTTTTTCTCATGCCTCAAAGAGAGAAGCAAGGATGTTTGGAAGGCTAGTTTTAGATCCTAGTTATATGCATGATCCCATTATTCTGAAATACAAAAGGCTCTGCACTAACTTGGGTGGAGTTTGTCTGATTTTTTGCTGTTGTAACTGAGAACAAACGTCTTCTGTCTCTGAAAGGAGGGGAAAAAGAGATAAGAGGTGGAGATGGCTGTAAATCAGCCCATTCCTGTGTTGGAAAATAAAGTAGTTCTAATTCTCAACAGTTTCTCATTAAAAATGACATGTCTCACTTTGTTACTAATCTGTTTAGCAGTGAAAATATATGCAGCACTTTATAAAAACAGCGTGAGACACATCTCTTGCCTGTTTTCTCCTTCACCATGGAGGCCTACCATTGCCTCTACCATTGCATTGTTTTACTGCTGTGCTATAATGAAATAAGAACTGCTAGATCATGAAAGTCTACTTCCAAAAATATTATCAAAAGTGAAGAGCTCAGTTCCTTAATTGCACAAGTGTCCTCTTCTTTTTGACTTCTGACTTTTATTACAAATCTTAGTCAGACAGACTTACATGAGGCATTCATTTAAGAAGGACACAATAAATGAAATCATATAGAGCCTCACGTGAGCAGCTCTGTGATAACATAACATTCTGTATAAAAGTTCTGTGCATTTAAGATCTGTGTGTTTACACCCTACAGCAGCTAAATATTTTCTGGTTTTGTTTAGTTTTGTTTTTGATTGGTTGGCTTTGTTTTTGGAAATACAAGTAATGCTATGAAAGAATTTATTATAGAACTCTTTATTGTGTGTGCCACACCGAGTGGCACTGAAATTGGAAAGTGCAGGTCTTTTGCAATCAAAAGGATTGCAATTTAATTATTTGTTGACAGAGAAACGGGAATTCATCTGCTTTTACATTTGGTTATCTACTATAAAAAATTGGGGGGATTGGAGTTTTTTAACTGCATCTTAGAAAAAAATGACTTCTTGATTTATTTTTAAAAGATAACTTTAGTTGTTTGAGGAATTTCTCACATAGATGCTTTATACTTTATTCCAAAGAGAAAAAAAGAGACTCAAAAGTGCAGTACTTTAAAACATTCTCTGTCCTAAATACACCACAGATAATGCAGTGCTTTATATTATCAGTGGGGCTTTTTTGTGATTAATTCTTCTGCATTTAAATTTGTTCACTGCCTATGTTTCACTAACTCAAGGAAAAGTAATGTTGCTTTTTTTTTTTTCAAAAACAATATTATGTAGTTAGTTTCTCATTTAAAAAAAAATTATTTCTTTCTGTTCATTAAAAATGAGTTCTAGTAATATGTGAAAACTTGGCCAAAATTTCCTGTGAATTAGAAGAGTTCATGGAGCTGAAAGAAAAGTAAAAAAATACATAAGCTAAGGCATGGTTTTAACATTTACAGGCAAAAAGATTGTCCCTTTGCCTTCATGCAAAATACTAATGTAATGGCAATCAAAAGATAATAGGTGTCTATGTGAAAAAAAGTTAGCCTATAATAGGCAGTGGCATTTTTACA
>JAVCKT010037583.1:0-12110 GCA_032273925.1 Rhynchotus rufescens | reverse complement strand
ATGGTAGAGATTTGATAATCACAAACTGCTCTTACCAAATAAAATCCTGCCCCTTAAATGGCTTGAAACATTTTTCATGTGCAGCTTCAATTCAGAAAATTAATCAAAAAACACAAACAAATGGAGATTCAGCTACCAAACAGTAATACAAATCTACACAAGCAATCCAAATAATTCTTGCAGCTTTAATTCCCTGGAGATGAAACTGCATATATTATAGAGAGCTTAGATATTAAAAGTCCATGTTTCCAAGCAATGAAATTGCTGCTATAAACATCCCTGGATCCATTTTTAGAACTACTACAAATAGCACAACTCCATCTTCTTGCTTTTGATGTCGTCGGGTCTCCTGCATTGTTGCCTCTTGATACTTTATTTCACTTTTTCCCTACCTAGGGCATCACTCAGGATTCCATAGGCTGGGCCATGCTTTCAGGTCTCCTCAGTGACCTTGCCCATAATAACTGCCAGTTTTTTTTCCCCTTTACACACATCTTTGGTGACTTTGCATACAATCATGAATACCTACACGCACTTACCACCTCATTCTATCACATTAGTCCCTTGTTCTAAGTCCTAAGCCCTTCTTCACTATTAGTAACACAAATCTATACTGCGCTTCTGGCATTAAGTGTTCACTAGCACAGTGCCCAGATATTAAGCAGTTAATAAAGAGCTATTCTAGCCTCCCTCATTGTGTATCTTGAGTCTAATTAAAGCAAAATCCTTCCTGAAGACACCTTTTGTCATTGACTGCTCTTCAAATATTTGAAGAAAATTACTACCTAGTATAGATGGTTGGGAATTTTGTGTCAGAATAATTTGCAGGTAGAAGCACTCCTACTAAGTTTTCTATATATCACTTTCAATTCCTTTTTTGCCTCTCTGCAGCCAGGAGGTATGGGGAGGGGGAGAAGGTTGATTCTTCCCTAGCAATGCTGAAAAGTGCTCCAGTTTGTTGCTCTCAGCAATGCAGCCTGGCCATGATCAAGGCTTTCTGCTGCGTGCCTGCCTGTCCCTGGAGGTGGGCTGCTGACTCTCCTCTCACCTTCCAGCTGCAGACAGCTACTAAAATGGACATGAACTTCCCAGGTAAGCAGCTAGGGAATGGCATTTCATTTCAGTACCCTCTCCCCTCCCCAAAAAAATACACAAAAGGACTTTGAAAAAATCCATTCTTACAGTACCATTAATTATTATAAAATGAGCAAGAGAAAAGCCAGCCAGCTCTATTGCCAATCTGATCCCAAGTAGCCCCTACATTGGCTGTGTTGAGATTTTTTGACTACACATCTGCACACAAACTATTTGCCAGGGCTTTTGCTTGGTAATCACATTCTGCATTAGTATAGGCAGAAGCCATCAACAGCCTCAGAATCAGAATGCTGAAGTGTTATTGTGTTGTTTTCCATAATCTCTGATGTGAGAAAGCGTCATCTTCGACAAACTGCTTTACCGTTCTCCACTTTCGACCAAGGTGATTTCCTAAATGAAAGCACTGACACTACATATTCATAAGGACTGTATCTGTAAATAGGAGAAAAGCTGAGTAAGTACAAAGCACTGGGAAGCAACTCAGCCAGTAGAAAAATTAATCACCACACCTTTCTTTCAAACAATGAATCCCTCAACCCCAGAAAGAACTTTAGCAGACCTAAGTAGTCCCATTCAATCAGTGCGATCCCATAAATATTTACTACTTTTCCTGACTCAATGCCATTATTTCAGGTATCACAAAATAATTAAAACTGCTTTAGCCCAGATACATAATCCCATCTTTATCCCAGGTCAGTCCTTTAGCTTTCCTCTTTTCATGAGCCACAACTGCTTGCTGAGCAAAGGTTGGCAGAATTTAACTGGCTGGGTAAAAAAAGTTTTCTACACTGCTGATGTACAACTGCCTCAGGGTGTGAGCAAGCAGCAATTTAACAGTATCAACAATATAAGGGAAGCTTAAAAAAGTAAACAATGAAAAGCACAGCACAAATTCAGCTGGAAGAGGTGAAATATTGAAAACAAGCTGGGTCAACAAGGCTGACTTCAAGTCATCTCACATGGATTATACATAGCAGAAAGGGCAAGCCAACCTCCTCTTCCATCAGAGAACACCTACTTTGGCTTTCAATTAACTGCATACTTACTACACTTTCTTTTGCAACTGCCAACTCTATCTACAGAGAAATTCTTCCCCCAGCAGATTCCTCCACCAACACATGCTGTTATTCTGTAGTTACACCCTACAGTCAGTTTTGTTCCAGCTCCAGCCAAGCAGAGTCCAACAAAATAGAAATACATCTCAGAGGAGATAATCTCACCACAACTCACCCAGAGCAGGACGGTAGAGAGAGCAAATGTGTGCGAATCCCTGAGCTGACTTGACATGAAGCTTAACCACAGCACAAGTACTGCCTAGAGGATGTAGTGATGTGTGAATTCCCATTAGGCGTGTTCCCCACTCCCTTTTGCCCCACTTCAAGCCCTCTCTTCAGCCGCTCTCCTGCACTTGCATAGCATCAGTCTGCCTACTTTAAAGGCGTAATAGCTAAAGTGCATCTCCAGCTTGTCCCTGAGAGTTGCCAGAAGCTGGGGTGCTCAAAAAACAGAAAAGATAAAAATCCTGCAAGGCTCTTCCAAACCAGAGTATCTGTCTATATGAAGGAAATGAGACATGGGGAGCTACCATAGAGCCATCAACACACACACACACACAAAGGGATAAGCTATGGAATAAGCTAACTGGTTTTGACAGGCTCTCCTTTGCTATAAGCACTCACTGATAAAAAATCCATAAGAAATTCTTTCCTCATAGGAATGTATCTGAATGCAAAGGGAATGATTAAAACGGGACTTGACCATCTTTAGGACAGACCCATATAGAGCAGTTAAGCAAAATGTTAGTTATTTTGGAGTCTTGATCTCAATGTCTGTGTAAACAGTGCCCAAGAAATACTGCATCCCACTGCCTTTTTATAGGGCTGCAGCTCCCAGAGCTTTTTGGGCTACAGGTCTGCTCTATCCTGCTCTCTGTTTTTCACCTGGCTTCCAAAAGAAGCAAGGCATTTGCAAATAGCTGCAAGAGTCTGCATATGCCTATGTCTCCTCTCTTGCTGTCTAACCTGTGAACCTGTTAACCAACTGGACCAGATTTTACAGCCATAGAAATACAAGAAAACAGGCAGCTGGGCAGAAAAAGGCATATCCAGGAAAAATCCCCCAGGAGTGCCCTTTTTATACAAAAAAACTAAGTTTCTCTCTTATTGAACACCTGTGAATCTCAGAATTAGAAAATAAAAACCCTCATGAAGTCCCAGCCCAGGGGAAAAAGCTTCAATCAGAGCTGGCAATGAACCACACGACAAAACCATTGGAAACCAAGCTCCATTACTTCTACTGCACACAAAACTACTTGTTTAAAGTATCTCTCACCTGAAGATCTTGGCAATTTAATTAAGTTAATGGCCCTCAGAGGCAGGTAAGTATCATGATGCTTATGTTACAGATGGCTTACGCTAAAGCACTGAGAAGTTAATCGCCATACCCATGACCATGCACGGGAGACAGTTATGGAGCCCAGGAGTCCTGGCTTTCTGGTCTTTTTCTCTAATACAAGTACTCAATTTGATTCACATTTGCAAGTCTTTACAGCAGTCTCACAGCACAAGGAAGCAGATAACCTAGTCTGTGAGGATGTTAGCAGTTCCCACCTTGTTCCAAATCAATCTCTCTCTGGCTCAGTCTGAAGACTCTTACACTTCATACCAAGTTTGCTCAGCTATCCCTTTGCTTGGGTTTTATGTAAAAAGCCATGTCCATATCTAGACTTTGTCAGAACAGTTGTCAATCCAGCCCACAGCCTGCCTCTCACCATGCAGTCAGCTGCTCACTGGCTTTAGATACCTGGGTGCAGAGACTCTGGAGAGCAACCTCCAGGGCCAGGCTTCCCAAGTAGCTCAACAAATCAGTAGCCAGGCTGACCTTGGACACAGTCTCAAGAGTCAAGCAGCTGAAGTTCCTCCTGCAGATGTCCAGAAGGGGCAAGAAAAGCGACATCTTTGTCAGACGTCCCTCACAGTTAGGGCTTCATTTATATTTTAAATTTTAGTACCTCTAACATTTATTGCCAAAAGACATTTTCTTTTCAGTTTCCAGTCCCGCCATCATTTTTTTCTTGAGCTCCAGAGCATCCAACACTAAGCACCTTAAGTCAGAGCATTGCTCCCCAGCTACCAGAGGTAGGCAGATAGGACCTTTGGGGACAAAAATGAAAATACAGAGAAATAGAAGAGTAAATTCTCCCGTTAACTTTATATCTCCCAGTGCTATCAGATGTTAAGAGTTAGTCATACTCTGCCTTTCCAAGCAGCTGGATTGTGCACAAATAAAACAAGACATCAAATGTGTCCTGCATGGAATAATTTAATTCCCTGTGAGAAATTAGAGCCATAGGAAGACACACGTCTAGCTATGAAATCTACTGTTCATTGAAATACTGTTTCATATGTCATCATCATTGCAGGTAAATCATAGCTGAAAGGAGGAAGGCAGTAGACAAATATGGATGAAAGCACAAAAGGAAGGAAAGGTCTGTGTAATGATTAAGTATGGGAGTGTAACAAATGATAAAGAAACAGAAAAGCATCAGGATTCTGTTGGACTGCATAAATTTCCCTCTAAGAAAACTGTGCCGTCAATACTTGCACTGGACAAATAATGGAATGACCAACAGCAGAGAAGAAGCTTTTGCTAAGTTATTTACCTATCTATGCTTTAGAAAGAAATTCTGATGACCAGTTGAAGCTATGTAACTCCTGGGTCCCAACTTGAACTCCAGATGAAGTCTGTGTTTTCACAAGGACATTTCTGCTAATTCAAAGTTAAAGACAAACATTTCAGCTTCACTGTGTATCCCATGAGGGTAGGTGGGACTCCCATCAGAACAGCCTCATCCCTTACTCTCAGAAACAGGGCTAAACTGTGGCACACTAGGTCTATGAAAAAATATACACCAATTCATTTTTTTGTCCTTTTTGTGGTTAAAAGTCTTACAAAAATGAAAATAAAAATTACAAAATAAAACCCTAGTTCAATATTGCATCCATGGAGCTTTAACACTGCTGAAGTGAAATTATCTCAGTCTAATGCACTGGTTCAACTGAGAGTGAAGGACGCAGGTTTCTCTCCAGCTAATTCTCACCTAGCTCAGATGTTCAGAGGTACAGTTAAGGGAAGGATTGTTTCTTAACCTCCCCTCAAAAAAATCAAAACTGAATCTTACAGCATATTTGAGAAAAGAAAAGAAACATTAATAGCTTCCTTTTGAGGCAATATTGGTAAGAAGCTGATACAAAGAATAATCTCCTGTTATGCTGTATAGCAAGTATGCCATCCCATTGAGTTTTTGCTGTTTAACACACACTAAGAGATATTTTGTGGATTATCAAATGTGTTTTTAAAGACATTTTATTCAAGAAGAAAATGGGAATGAGTAAAGAACTCCCTGGGTCAGAAATAACCCTGAGCACAGAAGAATGCATTGCTGTTAGTGCTTTTCAAAAGGTTTTTTTTTAAAAAAAATGTTGTATTTCAAACAGTGTTAACCTGTCAAGTTCCAGAAACTGCTCTGCTTTCTTGGAGGGGCTCAAAGGTGACCTGACCTTCTGGAGATGTTCAGCCTCCGCAAGTCCATATGCAGCATTCATAAGTTGTTTCTTGATAGAAGAGCCCAAGTTCCCAGTGCAGGCTGGGCAGCAGCTCCCTGAGGAGGCTGGGGGTATCTGGGCAGACAGCACAGGAATCAACTCAGCGGGTCAATCCCAGCAGTGGCCTGGGCAGCAGGAGCACAGCAGAGACTGACGGAGGCAATTACCCGCCTCTGCTAGTACTCATTAAGCCACATGTAGTTGCTACCTTCAGTTCTGGTTGCCCCATACAGGAAAGACATTGATGACCTGGAGCTTGCTTAGGATAGAGCTGCCCCAAGGGCTGGAGCACTTGTCCTGAGAAAAAACAACAAAGAAGGCTGTCCCACCTGGAGCAGGGACAGCTTTGGAATGACCTCAGCTGTCCTCAGTGCCTTGAGGGGGGCTCAAGATGATGAACCAGGCTCTTCATCAGGAGGGCAAAAAACAAGGGACAAAGCTGAAGCACAAGAGGTTCAGACGGGATAGGAGGGAAAGGTGCTTTCCTAACACAGCCAGGCAGAACAGGCTTCCCAGAAAGGCTTGATCCCCAGGGGTTTGAAAACTGACTGAAAAAAATCCCAAGCCACCTGACCTGGCCTTTCAGATCTGGCTCTTAGAGCAGCAGGTTGGACTAGGGACCTCCTGAGGTTCCCTCCAGCCTAAATTATGATCCTAGGGCCATCCTGCAGGGAAGCAGGCAGTCCAAGTTCAAATGTGTAATTCTAAAACTGTAACCTCAGGGACCTCACTTTGGCAGCACATGGTGGGTATCTCTGAATCTCTGAAGCAGAATTATCTTCCACCATAACCACCTACATATAACCACACCAAGACACAAATCATGCTGTATATATTTCTTTTCAAAATTATACCAACAAACCTCATCAATTAGCAAAAAGGTAACAAAGCTAAGTTACCTGGGGACAGGACTCCTCCAGAAGAAAACATGGGAAATCCAGCTGTCCTTCCAACAAGATGCCCTGAATACTCAGTTTCTACCGCTAATTCAGGTGGAGTGATAACTACAATTTAGACTATCACCCACCTCTCAGCAGGACACTCCTCCTGTTCAGCTTTTCAGCTGAATCCTCCCCAACCTCAGAGCTGCCTGCTGCAGGCCTGGTCACCATAGTCAGGCTGCTGCTGACACCAGAGCATGAAAAAGACCTACGGCACATCTTACTGATTGTCTTTTGCCCTTCCGCTATTGCAAGTCTCTGCTTCCTTCATTTCTGCCTCTCATCCCATCCCTGAGGGTGAGGACAACATAATCCCTCAGGACCTTCTGGTAATTCAGGCCTATTATGGAGAACTGACCTCCCAAAGAGCTCGGCTGTGCTCCAGCAGGGAGACCTGCACACGTTCCTGCCTATTTCATTTTGATAGATCAAGACTCCCCAGCATTTTAGTAACATATTTATGCACCAGGTGGGTTATCCCAACAGCCACCAATAAATCTTATTATCTTCCTTCCAGAATTCTTGATAGCATTGAGTGATTGATGCGCTAAAACTTGGTATAAACATGGAGATAAACATCTGCCATTCCTCTCTCTCCTGTCTTTATAGCTCCAGCAGTTTAGAAGTGACAACCCATTGTTTCACTTTTAGCACAGCTGCTTTAAAAGCAGTCTGAATAATAGCAGAGGCTATGCTGTAACATTAATCTTTACTTCTTGGGGGAAATAATGGTTTTTACAACTCTTCCTGCACCAGGGCACCCCTCTTCTCTTTAAACAGTACACAGATTGCACTCTTAAAATTTGCTCACTAGATAGGCTCCATAGCACAACAGCTAAAGCCACGGTAGCCCACTTCTGGATCAAAGGAAATGGTACTCATGAGACTGGGTCACACAAAGCAGTCATCCCAGCATGGGAGGCAGGAAAAGGTTCAGCTGGCCTGCAGTATGACTCTCCCTGTCTTATCTACTGGCCACCAAAGCTGAGATCACTAATCCAGAGACGCCACAAAGGCTCCTCCCAGAAAACCACTACATCAAGCAACTCATGGTACAAAGAAACAACACAAGAAAAATGCTAGATACTGCACAGCACTGTCAGCAAGGCATGAACCAAAGCAGGTGCCCTACTTGTACCCTGGTTTCTTTCCACGAAACAGCTGTTCCCCCACTTCTTAGGGTTGTGGAATCCATGATCACTTGGTCTGCCAGAGCACATCACCTGGCAGAGGAAGAACCATGAAGGACATGGTGACAGTCATTCTTTCAAAGCTAAATATTTGTACACATTTTTCTCTGCCATGATGCTTATCTTTGGTAGCTTGAGATCCTGCTCAACTCATTATCAAGGGCAGGACTGGACAACCCTCCCCATAGCATTCAAAGACTAATTTTAACACTGCTACCGACAGCTCCTGCTCGAGAGAAGCTGTAATTGCCCATAAACACGTGGGCCTCCAACATCCTCCTTCAGCTGACTCTCTGTTCCAAGGTGCAAAAGATACCTGTAAATTCAAGCGAACTCAAAGCACAAGAGGGCACACAGTGAGCACTGAAGACTAGTTTATGAGAAAAGACCAAAAGGTAAATACGACCTGCCAGAGCCAGATACCATACTGCTTTCCATATGATTCAGAAACCTGAAGTAACTCCACCTTGCTGGCTGCAGTATAAGCTTCTGTTAAAACACCTCAGGTTGAGAAATTAGTTTAATCCCAAATGAGAACACTGTAATGGGGCAGGAAATTGAACCAAGGCATCCTGAGTTACCAGCCCTTGGAGGCATCAATTATTAATCTATCTTCCGACTCAAAGGACAAGCACAAGAGTGGAAATTAAGCAAAGTACCAATATTCCTTTCCATTATGATAGGCCACTTTGTTATTACTAACAGCACTTGGTCAAACAACCTATGGCTTGCTTTCTTTCCCAGGAAAATACATGACAGAGAGAAAAATAATCCTTCTCTGAAAGTGTTTATTGAAATTTGATTGAATTTTGATGTATTTGATTTCTATGCAGAGTTTTCCTTTGACCTTATTTGCTTCAAAAAAAGTTTCTTTATATTGCATTTTGAAGCAACCTTTAAAGTATATGTGGACAGCATAGGAAGAAATTGGGACTCTCGCATTTACTATTTCTTAAATATTTCCATTGAGAAAGAGATGGAAAATGAGGGGAGAGGATAGGAAGGGAGATGACTGACTTAGGAAAAAAAATGTAATAGGAGTTTGAGAACATTTTTCTTCTTACCAAATTCTGAAATGAAATCCAGCCAAAACAAAGTGTTTAAGCACTTGCTTCATTTCATATGATCAAACCACAGTGCTCTCAAAACATGATTGAAGTGTTAGCTTCAACCAAACAAAAACTCTAAAGGAGGAATTTTATCCTGAAATATTTTTGTTCAACATTGGAAGAAAAAAGTAATTCCAGCATACTTTTTTAAAACTCTGAAAATAACTAAAACAGCAATTCATCAGTTCTGCATAGCTTAAAGGAAAGCATATGCCCAGTATAAGCATTTGTTTACCACGCTGAAGAATGAAAGATGAAACCAATCAGAAATTGATGCCTAAATACAACACATGTGCCTCTTTTTACTCTGATGCTAAATCCAATATCTACATTACCCTGAGGACAGCACTGAAGAACATAGAAAAGCTAAGCATGGCAGTCAGTCACTTCATCTTCTCCAGTAATCTGGCCAAAGTGCTCACCAGGACAGCAAAATCATCTAAAATGATTTGTATAAATCATCTCTGGATGGAGAAATACATCTCTGCTCTTCCTCTACTTGTGAGGCCACTAAACCAGGATATATTTGCAGCAAACTGGAGCGAGCAAAGGGCTGCTTTCACTTCTAGCAAGTATAATAGGGCACCTGGTATGTGTGGCTCCTGGGTGATCAGAGTCCAGTGCAATAGGAGCAAAGCACGGAACCTGCTAATTCTGGAGGGCCACACCATGCCAGCACCTGCTCTGAGTCCAGGGTGCACAGCTGCCCTGCCCAGCTCAGGAGGAACAAGCAGGCCACCTAAGCCCCTGTTTTTAGAGCACTGGTGGCTAAGAGGTCATCTCAGCAAGACCCAAGAGGTTTGCTTTGGCATGCAAAGAGAACTCGCCAGGTACATCCTCACCAGAAGTCACCATCCACAGCATCAGCTCTTAAGCATGTCACTATATCAGAATTTTATTCTATTAGTAGCAAATGAGATGCCTCCATCCATACTATAAACAATATCTTTTTGTAAATATAAATTATATAGATAATATAAATCTCTCTATATATACTTTTATATATATATATATATGGAACCTTTTCATTTTATGATCAGTACAATGGCTCTGTGACAGTGCAAGCTGTAATATTTTATTAATGTTAAACTTGTCCGCCTGGGAGTCTATACAAATCTCTAATTTTGTCTCACTAATGTTTATTATCAATCTTTTCTTCTCGATGAAAGAGAAGAAAAATATTATACAAATTCCCTTCATAAAATTTATTCCTTTTTATTTTTCCCCCCTTCTCACTGCCTCTCTCGTCTGGGCTTCTATCCAAAGTCACAAGTTGAGAATAGGATGTTCAGAAAGTGTTTTGTAATTCTTTAATCACCACAGCTTGACACACTTTAGTCATTTGGGCCAGAGCATTTTGATATAAGCAGATCCCATGTACAGACAGAATCGGGTCAGCAAGGCAATTAATCATTCCTGCATTTACATGCCCAGCAAATGGGGGGGAAAAAGCAAAAGAAGAGACAAAGAAGGTGGGAGGCCTCGGCAGCCTTGCTGTGTTTGGGAAGTAATTGGCTTGACTTTCGTAGTCACAACAAAGCGCAGAGCTCACTTTTATTAATATACATTTCAGGCAGTCTCTGGGCACGCATGAAGCAGCCCATGGGAGTCCAGGGTCCACTAGCATTGCAGCAGCAGCTTTCTGGACATAGCTCTTCTCATAAGTAGACTTACCCTGGCATGGCTGGGGCTTGGTATCCTAAACTGGAGGTTTTGGTACCTCAGTTTTTAAATATTCTGTACTCTCTAGGGCTTCAAAGTTACATGTTTTTGTGCTACTGGTTCCTGAGACTCAACGAGAGAAGTAACAGCACAGGCAAGTAAGCTGTTTCCCCCACATACATAGGATACCTCTCTAACACATGCAGACCTACACATGCTCATCACTTTCCTTAAATGCAAAACAACTGTATTAGTACTTTATTTTTAATTGTTATAAATACGACCCTTCCACAATTCTGTTCATCTGTCTTTCCAAGAGGTCAAGGGAGAAATGCTGGCAAGAGCTTTTATGATGGTCCCTACAAAGCAGGCTGCACAAAATGCCTTCTAAAAGGTCCTCAAATTAAACTCACCAATACTGCTCCCTCCTTTCCCATTTCTGGTAGAGGGATCTTTCTGCATCCATGATAAAGTGAAAAAGATATGCAAATTCAGCACTACCAGCAATTTATTTCCTGCTCGGCCAGCAACCTGAGCCACCTCCCTAGAGGCAGAGTTAAGTTCTCCAAAACAAAGCTGGTGGCAAAATAGTCTCAGTACAAGAGTACAAGTCAGACCTACACCCTGCTATGTCTAAACGCCTTTTCTGCACTGCAGCACTTGGTCCCATGCTCCCCAGTCAGCTTCCACAGCCATTCACACCATCAGCTCGTCCACTTCCAGAAGCATTTTCAGGAGGTGGCTTCTGATTTCAGGACATCTGGCTCAACATTCATCTGTTTGCCATTGCAGAATCCACATACTTCGCCCCTCTGAGCAAACTCAAGCATCTGAAGACTTGGGAAGGGCTCAGTGGTCACTGTTCCTCCCTGTGGCCATTGGGAAAGGTTACTGAGTAATGCCAAACTCATCCACTGCGCTCCTCTGGTAGCCCTATGGCTCAAAGGCAGCCAAGGAGTAGAGTCTCCCCAGCACTGTTACTTCACTTGTACTGCCAGAACTAGGTTCAGTCATTTAAAACTTACTTGCACAGAGCCAAGATCAATAAAGCTATAGCGCAGTAGAGGCAGCTCAGGCAGACTCACTGGGGGCATAACTAGGAGTGATGGGTTGAAATTAAGCAGAAGGAAAATTCTGGCAGAAGAGCAAAAAAAAATTTTGCTTTGCTAATAGGTCAATCAATTAGCCTGAGCACACATCTCTCAAGGGAAGCACGTGGGGAGCCTTGTCACTCAGATCACTTAAACCTGGACCAAAGAGAGCTTCAGAGGTTGTCCGTGCATAAGGAATTCTGCAGTTTACATTTCAGAAGTCTTGCAGTGCCCCCTCTTCTGCATCAGCTATTGGGACCAAAGCCAAAGCTGTCCAGCTTACACTGCCTGCAGAGGTCTGATAACCCTTGGCATGTGTAACCAGAGCATGTTCCCAAAGGTAATAGAGCTGTGTGTATTCTTCCTCCCTCATATTTAATCCCTCCCATAGTGTCAAAATGGCATCCACCTACCTGTC
>JAVCKT010037582.1:2593-42477 GCA_032273925.1 Rhynchotus rufescens | reverse complement strand
TGCAACATTACACAGTTTTATTAACCTGAGCAGCTTTCAGTAGATATGCTTTTCAACCACAGAAAAGGAGCCCACAGAGGGAATGGGGGGGAAAGTGAAAATAAAAAAGGAAGAACTGGAAAGGAATGGTGGTTCCTAAGGTCATGAGTGGTATTGTCCGGACATTTTTCCTCACAATTACCAGTATATTGGCTGTGGCTAAGAAATCTGATATTGATATTCTGGTTACCCCCTTCCTTCCAAATGCAAACATATGTTCTGTCTTTTAAGTAAAGACGTGTAATACATACACCGAATAGGTAAAGAAGTTTTAGAAGCCACCTGTTAATTGCAGATATATGCAAATGACTATGGGGCAAGGCTTTTTAATGAAACAGAATAGAAAAAATGGAGATGGCCATACAAAAAATTGGAAGACACGGAATAGCCTGACAACATGATCAGGCCATGCAAGTTCTTTGAAAGATTAATTCACTTTTTTTTTTTTCTTTCTCTAATTCAGTACAGCTATTGGAATACTGTTAGATCACTACAGAATTCCAAGGAGTTCTGGGCTTCTAGTTCCACTGCAAGAGACACTTGCTCCAATAACGATGCTGAGCGAAGAAAATCCGTCATGTACTAACCATATTCCAACCTCCAAAAGAAATATTCCCCATTTTGTGAAGTAAAGTGAGATGTGGGAGTCCTTGACCTTCTAAGTAATTAAGGGAAACAGAGACATTCTTGTTTTTATTAGAGAGACACTAAACTATTTGAAAATAATTTGAATAGCTGGAGAATTAGTGTATTTGCCTGTTCATGAGTAGTGCAGATAGTTTAGAGTTCTCTTGGGGGCAACACATCGTAATGAATATCTGCTATTCATATTTAATGCAATCTGCCAAAGAGTGCTTTTGGGAGGACTTTCTGTGTCAATATAATGATTAACAACAGAACTGGAAAAGTAAATGAATTCCTTCTACGGGTGGGGATGGCAAAAATAGCTTGCAGTGCTACATAACTGCATTTGACTGTACTGTTTTAAAGATGCCTATGGAAAATCCATTTCTCAAGGAAAAAAGCAAGAAATCTTTAAGTTAGAGTTCAAGGTAAACAACTAGCAATAATGCATGGACAAATAATTTCAACAGAATACGATGTTTAAAACTTCAATGTCCCTGACTTTAGTAAGTCTGAAAAGTCAGAGATGCAGTGTTGTATCTAACTGCTAATAAACATAATAATTAGTTTTCATATAACCCTGTCCAAAAGGAATGCCACAGTTAGTTCCTTCTCTACCTTTTCCACATTCTCAGGTAATCTTAGTTTCTATATGCTTTCTGATGCCTAAAAGACTTACATAAAATAGAATATAAAATACTTTAGTATTTACAATGCATTTTTAAACCACCTCAAACTGGAAAGTATGGGAAAGCTTGGCTGAAATACAACAAATGACTTTAGTCCTCATTTTCCTCCTTGACATCCCAACAGCCCTGTAAAGTACACACTCAGCTTTCATTTATTCATTTCCTTAGTTTTCTTAAGTCCAAAGACTTATATCAGGCTCACCACTATCCCCTGCCCCCTTACCAAGCTATTTCCCCTCCTCCTATCTGCAGCAAATGAAACAGAGGAGCCAGAGGCTCACGTGGGCAATATGGGATTGCTCCAGCTGATGACAGCATGGTCCAAGCCAAGCAGGATGCCCAAAGAGGGATGCTCGCTTCTCACAAAACTGAACACTCTCCAGCCAAAGCATTTTATTAATTAGTGGCTCCCAAAGTATCTCCAGATCCTACAGGAATTTGACCTGGGCGATGCTGAGCATGCATCGCAGCATTAGCTCAGACTAAGTTTTTTAATTCAAATAGTTACACAATACACTCACTGAGGGAGAAAATAATGTTTCTTAATGAACTAAGTGGTAATCTCCTGAAACTCTCAGTTATATTTTTAATATAGAAGCATCATTTAGTTATATTTTTAATATAGAAGCAATTCCTCATTACTAACAAAATTGCAGAAACCTTGATGTCACTTGGTCTCAGCAGTGAAAAGGCCTGTTTTGTGCTCTGTGGGCTAAGTACAGCAGGAGGTAAATCAATCCGACTTATAAAAGTAATGATCTTCTTGACCGCGATCTCTTCTATTCATTCACTGCTAATGCATAGTTCATGTATGCATAGAAGTAATATTTTTTCATCTTCTGACCTCTTTAGCACTGTGACCAACGCTCTAATTATTAAGTATTTTGCACTATGTATCTCAGTATAAAAACAGAAGCCAAGTCACAGGTCATGGAAGCAAGACCACTATTAACATCGATGAAACTAAATCATTCTATCCGGAACTCTTACTGTAACCCATTTGTGCACACAAAATTAGTATGTCTAAAATCTTGCTGTCATTTTAACAGCATCAGAGATACCCTCCCCAGTTGTGGATTAAGACGACTTAATTTAACCCTAATGCTACCTGGGAAAGTGTGAAATGTAGAAGGAACAAAATAAAACAATAAAGTAATACAAAGGCTTAAATACCAGTAATGTTGACCAAAAGAGCTGCTCAACTACATTATTAAAAAAAAAAAAAAAAAAAGGATTAAAGTAGTAGAGATTTTTGAGTCTCTTCACAGTATTCCTATTATTTAATTTACATTGAATTATGAACAAAAGATACAAAAGATAAAAAGCTCAATAACTTAAATTGCTTACAGTGCAGTGGTTCAGCCAAATTTTGTTTTCTTCTGATCTTCACTGTTTAGATCTATATTTTCCCACCATCTAGTCTAAGCTGATATCTTATTAGAGGCCATCACCATACTGAGCACTGTCCATGGGATGGCTACTTTGTAAAATGCAAAAAAAAAAAATCCAAAAAACAAAAGCTACTGCAAGGACTGCACCTGGAGAGACATTCTCAGGTAAATCACCCTCCTCAACAGCTTGCCCATTTCAGCCAGTATTTTTACACACTTTTGCAGGACAGTCATAATTCCATAGGAAGAACTTGTGGAAAAGAAAAAAAAAATCATATCGGATGACATACATTTCATACATTTTTGTATTTATCTGCACATCTTCAAAAAGCCCCCATTCTATAACCCTCTATATCTCTAAGTGTTTAGTGTTCTTGCAATACTGTCACATATATTCAGTTCAGCATTCTGATCATTAACCAAGATAATTTCTGAAGGCTTGGAGAGTCAAATACTTGTAGACCTTCTAACTTAAAAAATTTACTTTTTTACATCCAATACATCTAAACACTCAGTTGAAATGAATATCCAACCTGATTAGGTATTATGCCTCTTGGTGCGTGTGACTGCTTGAAGCTTTATTAGAGATAAAATATTGGAAAAAAAAATCAAGGCTGCCAAATGTTCAACAATTACAGTGTGCATGCAACACATGAAGCCAGAATTAGTAAAAGTTTGGTTCAATATAACAAAACACAGTTCTGCAAACTCACTTTTTAGTCGAGACCTTTTCATAATGATCGATCTCAGTAATATATCGAGACAAACATATTTGCAACAAACTGACCTGTGAAGATGAATATGTTCTGGTTTTCCTCAAATAAGAGAGAGAGAGAGAGACATTCAGCTACTCCCTGCCAAGACCTCCAGAAAGACTTCTTGCCTATGGGAAGCTACTCAAACTTTATCCCCAGGAGGACTTTGTTTGGAGACATTTAGACATATATAAACTAGGTTCAAGCAGGAAATGCATGTCTTCTATAAAGTTAAGAAACCCAGTGGCCCAGCTAATATACTCTGCAATGCTAAAATTGTGGGAGTGCTGAATACAAAAGCCAACCATAAACCCAAGTGCTGTTTTGCAGCCACAGGCAGCTTCTGGCTGCTGGCTGCCCATTGGGCTGCCAGAGACTGCCAGGAAGGAAGCAGTTACTAATTAAAGAAAACAAAAGCAATATTAATTATAGTGCAACTTGAGAGAATTCCCCCCTGAGGAACCATCACTGTTCATGTTACTAACACGGGATTCTACAGTAGGCTGTCAGGAGGGCTACATATATGTAACATGGTAATGTTACGTATAGTAGAATGTGCTACAGTCTAGAATACAGTAGAATGTACACAGTCTAGAATACATTGCAATACATTGTTTTACCATTTGGAGTTTCCAAAGCTTTGGCATTTCATACAGATGCATGTTTGCATTTATAAAACCAAAATTAAGTAAGAAGAGTGCTTCAAAACAAATGCATGCTTTTTGCCCAAGTAAGCTACCTCATTCTGCAATTACCCTTAAAATAATATCATAATCAAAAAAATAGGATCAAAAAGAAAACCTGTTAATCAAGCTGTCAATGCCGAGCACTTACTTGCAGGTGATGGGGTGCTGCATCCACTGTTTGGTGGGTGACTCTGCAGTCCATGAAGAGCAGGCAGTGACAGTCCACCGATGACTGGAGGGAAAAGTAATGGATATGGTGCTGCTGGATAGTGAGTCATATGTCCATTCACTGCTGGTACTGGACATGTGCGGCTGCTGGTTGTCATGTTAATACCTCACAGTGTATAAATATTAAGTTGCATTACTCTGGGCCAGCAAAGGGATACCTGAACTTGTGAATGGAGAAGGTTGTCAAGCCAACTTCTTGATGTGGATTGTGCGATGATGTGGAGAGCTAATTCACTGGAGTAGGTCCGCCCTATATTTCATTGCTGATTCTTACTGTTCTGTTTCCCAGTACATTCTTGCTCTGCAGATCATGGAGAGAAGGTCTTGTTATTCTGCCAACTCAGGGTGCAGTTCTGTGGCTTATGCAAATGTTTCTCCAGGAGGGCAGTCACACTCTACAGAAGCATGCTGATGTAGTCTGTGGGAGGAAAAAAGCAATATATTGTTCTATATCTATGTCTGCATCTATATATATATAGAGAGAGAGAGAGACAGAGAAATATTTTATATAGAGATATAGTCATATATGCATATGTGGAAAATAGTTCTGTCTTTACAGCATTTGTTAAGTGATTGTCTAAGATCAGATTGATAGTTACGTGGGCCTAAGAGTCTAATTTGACTGAAGGTAACAGTAGAAAACTCACTAACTTGGTTTCATTGCCTAATGGTTACATCAAAAACAATGTCACGTCAGACAAAACCTTGTTTGGCACCTGCAAATTTAAAAACAGGAATGCCATCTTCTAAAAGCTGCATGGACCTTCCTCTGGGTTTTATCTGAATGCCTGGCAGCTACAGAAGGGTCCGTATTTTCTCAGTGTCCATTCCTAGGCTGAGAAGAAGCAACCTTCTGTGCTATTCTGAATGGTGAAACTTGCTCCCTCTAACAGTTGTTCAAATTTACGTACAGCAAACATGCAACTCTTCTAAGTCTTGGTGTCTGCAGAGCTACTGGAAACCCCACATCACAGAATCACAGAATGGTTGAGTTTGGAAGGCACTTTCAGAGATCATCTAGTGCAACCTCCTGCTCAAGCAGGGACACCTAGAGCACTTGGCACAGGGTGGCATCCAGGTGGGTTTTGTGAACTCTTCTTGATTTTGTGCGACATTCTGGCCAGAAATCATCCCATGTTGCAGCTGTCTCCTTAGCATTATCCTACCCAAGGCATTCTCAGCCTCTCCGAAGTGTGGGAAAGAAATCAGGAGCCACACTGCAAACATTGCCACCCCAAAACTAGACAGTCTCCCAAAGGAGCTTCCTGGAAGACCACTTGAAGTCCTTACAGCAGCTACTACAGTGAGTGAACAGTAACAAAATCCAGCTCCTACACAGATTTTTAGTCATAGTTTTTTAAAATTATAACCTGAAACTAAAGGTAGAGAGATTTTTGGATGGGAAAATAAAGGAACAGAAGCAAAATGACTTGTCAAGGTCACAAAGCAAAATCAACAGCAACAAAGGGAATCTGTGACAACACTGTTTTTACTATTGCTACTGCTACTCAGTCTGCTACTTGTCAGTAAGAATTCAAATGAGCAAGGAAAAAAAAGAAGAGAACCAAATGCATATGTTTGCCTGTCGCAAAGCGGTGGTGTGTTTCTACTCTGTGAGGAATACCAGGAAAGGTTACCAGCTGTGCATGTTTTCAGACAGCAATTTGCACTGAGTACAGCCTGCTTGGGGATAACTGAAATGTAGTTGCAAGTATTTGATAACTGTGTAAATTACGCACAAAATACCTTTAATGTTAATGGAGACAGACATATGCAGAGATGAGACTGTAAGAGGGGGTATAGGGAGTTAATGCACAGTTCCAGGGGAAGATAGAAAGGCTGTTAGTCATGCTGATCTCAAGGACCATGTGTCTGGAGATGGGTGAAATCAGGCAGATCTTTCAAGGAAGCCTCCACAGCCAAAATATAATGACTCATTAACAACACAAAATGAGATGAACCGTAACAGGTAACTTTCTGTTTTAGCTAGCTAGAGCTTTATGAAACTTAAGAGACAGGGAAAGTGCAGCACCAAAGGAACACTCAAAGAATGAATGTTTTCCAAAGCAATTCTGCTGAAGTCTGCAATATTTCCACAAAAAAAACAAAGAGGAGAAGGAGGTTGGTCAAATCCAGCCCCACTAAATCAATCATAAATCAAGGTCACCTATTTTTAAATTATAAAGGCTGTCAGAAATAAAAGGTATCTGATAAAACTATCAAATACTTTCAATTATATTTCTATTAGCCACAAAAATGCAGAGCCCAGCATGAATTATCAAAATGTGCTCAATCAATGGTCTTTACTGCTATTTGACCTGGAGGAAAAATATACAGTTGTATGATGATCTAACCAGAAGACCTACACATTTTTAGGTACTGGATACACAGTTTGTACTTCCAGTTTTGGGTAAAATAAATTCTAAATAGAAGTCAAGTAGATAGTGACAGACATATTACTGAATATTCGGGGCTTTAGTGTTCAGACCTCAGCTTTACTAAGGCCTTCCATTCCCATAATTACAGCAATATATGCATCTATATATTTAAATGTCAGCTTCCAGAAAAGAAAGAAATCCTGTAGGATTTCTTCTGGTGAGGCAAAAAAAAAACCAAAAAGACATTCAGCAAACTATATTCCATGCTCTATTGGTGATCTCAAAATGCAGCAATATTATAGCTCCTTAATATGCAAGTACATATGAAATACCTACTAGTGTCAGACTGGATCATAATCACATAGTACTGTATGCCATAGCTTTATATAAGGTACAATTATATATTGAAATTGTTCCGAGAAAGCAAGTTGCTCTTGACCTACTCAAAAATCATCCTCATTTTACCCTTCATGGCAGGAAATTTCCTGGAGGAAAATGTATGCAGGAGGAAAATGTATGCTGGACATTAACCTTCAGAACTTGCTGTTCACTTTTCTCTCCATATAAATGCAGCCAGAGCACACAGTGGAAAGGGCAGAATACTCTAAACCAGTGTTATCACTGGGCTCTAAATGAAACCATGTAGATGAGAATCATCAAGCAGCTGTTCTGGGGGCCAAACTTTAAGATGATCAAAATGAAAACCATAAGCAGAAGCCCAAGTTCTAGAAATGCTTCATGTGAAAAGAAAGTGCCAGTCATGCTGTGTACTCACCAAGGGATTGCAGATCACTGGCTCTGCTATCAAAGATCACAGACCAGTCACCACTACCCCTGCACAGCAGGACCAGCAAACACTGTCATAGCTGCAAAGTAGAAACTGCCATGAGATGAGAAATACCCAAATCTTTGCCCCACGCCTGAATTTCCTTGAGGAGGGAGCTAACCGGCTTGCCCTAAACAGGCCACTAGAAGTTGGCTACCGCAGATGAGGAGCAGGAGGCTGTTAAGAAATAAAGAACAAGCCAAATGGTTGAACACTCATTCATGCAAGGCAGCTGCGCTGGTTTCCGCCCCACACATACCAGGCAGGATTGCTAGGAAATGGCTGTCACCAAGGCACTTCAGAGGATCTACCCACTTTATTAAAAAATCAGCTCCCATTAGACCTGTCCTAAGCAACTGTTCATCAGTATGAGGGCTGCATAGTCCAACCCTCTGCATAAACAGTCTATGGGAAAGGATCATACAGAAAGGTTTCTTTGAAGGCTAACCAAAAGATGATCACATTATGCACTACACTGCGCTGAACACCCGCCAATGACTTTACTTTGACAGCACATAGGCCTCCTTTTTTTTTTTTTTTTTTTTTTCTCTTTATGGGCTTTTTATTGACTTCAGTGATAAAGCAGATGGCCACGGGGGAAAGAGTCTCCTGTGCAGAACAGACAGCATATTTATCAGCTATGCTTAATACAGCAGGTGTACCTGGCTCTTGTATACTTCTTCTCAGTGTTTATGAAGCTAAGCAGAGGTTCAAAAATTTTACATAAAAGCTCCAACTTTCCCTGCATAAACAGTGACCTAACTTTTCTTACTGTTTTCCCTCTTAATTTTACATGCGCTTTGTGCAGACTCTGCTATGGAAAAGAGTTTAACTTTCCACGTGCCAGTTCTCCTAGAATGTATTCTGTTAACCAGTTCTCATTGGTTAAACTGCTGTTTAGCAGCAAACCTGGTACCAACCTTTGATATTCTAACTGCAACAATTCATTGTATTGTTATCTGTCTCGGCTGAATTCTGTGCTCTTTTAGGCTTGATTTTAATTCATAAAATCACCCTTGCTATTCCAGGTGACTTTCGCACATTTCAGCAGCTGGAAAGGCAAGAAGCCAAGCCAAGAGGCTGGGCTGACAGCCACGTGCCACCAGGAAGGTTATGCCCTGTCCTCCCAGCCACCAGCACGGTCCCTTCTCCACACTCATCTTCCTTCACTTTCACAGTCTGCAGCTAGGAAACGGGTTGTCAGCATTACAATCAAAACAGCATTTTTTTTTTATTATTGCTAAAATAGAGGACTCCAAAAAAAAGTCAGCAGAGGGCTCTGCCCTACCTACACCAAAGCTTCAAACCCTACGGCCCCCCTGAGCCGCCCAGGCCTGCGCCTTGCCCTCCTGTGCTCTCCCCTAATACAGGGGATCCTCTGTTGCCTTCCTAAGCCAACAGACCGGGGCACCTCCATGCCAAGCTCCTGGGTAGGCCGCGCTCGGCGCTCCGCAGCCTCCACGTCCCTCCAGCTTCCAGGGTCACGGAGGAAGTTGCTTCTAAGTTCATTTCCCATTTTCTTGCCAACGCCAAAATCCCCCCCTCTCTTAAATCTTGGGCTAAACGCTAACACAGGAACCTCTGGACGGGGAGGACAGCCTGGCCAGCAAAAGGCTGAGGCAAGTTGCTCCCCTCTCGGCAACAAAAACAAGTCAAGAGAAAATCCGCATGAAAAATCCTTTAGCAATTTATTACGTCTTTTCCCAAGAGATACAGTTGACTGAGTCCTTATTGATTATGCAGCTCGGAGAAATATTCCAATGCTGTTTTCAAAACAAGTCAAGATCTAATAGTTTCAAGAACCCTGACTGTATTTAATGTATATTTTGTAGCTTATATGGAAATCTCTGATTATGCATATGCTTTCCATTATGCTCGCTGATGGTCCTGCACTGAGCAGTACTGAATAATTCAGCAGATTTAGCAAGAGTCAAGTGTAAATCAGTCAGATACAGTAACACGACACCCGTGCTGCCTTTAAACTATTAAAAATATGTGGAAACTTTACGTTGAAAAGGAATCTACCCTGCTTTTCCACAGGTCGCCCTCGCCCGCGAGTCTTGGCGTTCGTCTCTCTCGACTGTACGACCGAGATTTAATTAAACAATAAGCCGGTTACAGTGGCAGAAATAAAAAAGCCTTTGGAGTGTGATGTTTCCTTTATTAGCATAGTGATGTGAAGCTAAACAGAAAAAGCAATCTAATAACAAACATTCCTTTGAGAACTGCTCAGGGAGCAAAAGGACATCCACTTATTGTTCAGCCCGTCCCATTGGTCCATATATGGCAATAAAGGTACAATAGAAGGAAACAGGAAACAGACTGGCACATCTGCATTATCTTATTAGAGGCTAATGGATATCTGAGAGGAACATGCATCTGATTCTGAATAGTCTGTACCAATCTCCTAAGCAATTACTCTTAATTAGTGGATTCTGTTTATAGATGGAACTTAGTGTACCCTTCTGTATCAAAGAGATGCAGGCATCTGGAGAGAGATATGGTTTTCTTAAAGGGAAAGCACGGCAGCACAGTCTGAGGGCTTTTTTATTATTATTTTTTGGCAAATAGAAGCTCTCTCAAGCATAACATATTCTACTGTATTATTAATCAAAAGGACATGCTGGTTTAAAAAAAAAAAAAAGAAAGAAAAAAAAGAGACCATACTGTTAATCTCAAATTCTGAAAGTAAACACTGAAAGCTAATACTTGCATATGAATTATATGACAAAAATCACTTTGATGATAAGCAAATAAACAACTGAGCCCTAAAATTTTCAACCAATGGCCAAAAAGCTTAAAATAGCAGCTTAAGTCAGAAGAACAACATCTGCATTTTGTATCTGCCAAGTCTGCAGCCAAAAAAAGTAAACCACTCTATATGACCAGATGCATGAATAAAAAAGAAAATGCATGAAACAGAACTTCAAAGTCAGTTTATTGAAAAGCAGATCTGTAGATCCTACATCTCAACAACCACAACTGTCATATATTTTCAAGTATAGATGCAGCAGTTACTGGGAAAAAAAAAACAATAAATTTCTGTAACAAAATTAAGACATTATTACAATCATGCTTTTCCTGCATCTTGGTATATAAGATAGCTGTCCGCTGGGCAGCTGTGAATTCCTTTTTGTCATGCAACTGATGCTTACAAAATAGATTCTTGTTTTATTTGTTGTTTTTTTTCCTGATGGAGACTTTTATCAGTTAATTAATATAATTAATACAATTATTGTTTACTTGAAAATCCTACTGGGAAGTATAGAAAGCAAAAAAAGCTTTTCTTCCACCCCTAAACAGCTATGTTTCTTATTGTCTACATTGCAAACACACACTCACGTATCCCTGAAAAAAAAAGCAAATCTGAATTTGAAAGGCAAAAAAGTAAGAGACACAATGACACCCATTTATTTACACACCATACAACAGTACCCTGCTGTGCCAGCTATTGATTTTAGTGGAACTGAGAGTCCATGTTGGAGAGCAGCAGCTGCGAGTACACTGCCTCAACCCTCATATGGGAACAATACTCCATAAGCAGAATAAACTATTTCAGCCAACCTTCATATAGAAGATGTAACATTAGAAACATACCACAACTTACATTCTGAAATCTGAAAGGCACTATGCTTATTATTTTCACAAGGGTTCAGAGGAGTTATTAATTTATTTGTGCCAGCACAATGCTGCCATAATGAAGAGCTCTGAAGAACAGAAAATCCACACTTCTCATTTCTGTTACTCTACGGAGATGTTAATTCTATTTTATATGAACCGTATTTAAGAACCTCCCCCTGCATCACGCGATTTCGCTGTCATTTTTTCCCTGTTGTTTGCTGTTTTAAAGGACTCTCTGGAACTGCCTTTTCCGAGCTATCTGCATTCCATGTTTCTTTCATTACTCAGCAGTTGCCAAAACTATACTGAGAAGAAAAGATAAATGGTTAGGTCAGGTGATGGGGTTAACAATTTACTGTGTGTGCTGCCCTGAGAAGCCAGATATGGTAGAACTGGCTCATGTTTATGTACAGGATAAGAAGTTGATTTCCTGTGCAGAGACTTTCAATCACCCCTATAAGAGACTCTCTTACAGTTTTCCACAAAGAATCCAGGGAGATTTGAATACATTTTGTGCTGCAATATAGGATACTCTGTTTTGTAACTGAATGCATTCCTTACTGCTCTGCCACGTCCAAAAATCCCAAAGGAGTGACAAGGGAAAAAAAGTTCTCTTTTATCTATGGTAACAAAAAGAAATACAACTGAGCTTCCTGCACCCTGAATTTAGAGCACTCTTAAAGTGATTTTCCCATCAACTTAAAAAAATATATTTCTTAATGCTTAAATTTACTTTTCTCTCTCTTCTGTCTCTGTTGATCCTTGAACTATTGCTTTTAAGGATATAAAAGAGTAATTTCATATTGAAAACTACCCCTTGTAATTTTAGGAGATAGATATTTTCCAGCACATGGTTCCAGACCTCCCGCTCAAATGCAAACTGAATTCTGTTTCCCACATATCTGCCCATCCCTTAGATTGAAGGGCAAAAGAGATGATCCCTTCTCAAATACAGTTCAGCTGATGCACAATTTCAGAAGCACAAGGTACCCAGCAAATAACAATTCTTCATAAAAAGTTCCCTGGGCACCCAACCCATGTATAATAATAATACATATTACATATATAACACTATGAAATGTTTCCTGGTGAAAGTCCTATGCTTACTGTGTTAGCTTTATTCTCCAACCACCTTTTTGCAACAGGTTTTCTTTGTTTCTGCACAGTTTTCCCATTTCAGAACAACTAGACCAGACTTTATGTCCTAAATTTTCCTTTAGTCCTATGTACCCAAACAGCTTCTTTTTTCCTACTTGCTTCTATATGACGTAGCACAAAAAGAAAAGATACCATTAGGCAGAATCAAGGAATCTGCTCCATGGATTCCCCTCTTACTAGCTGGTCAAGGCCAAGAAAAAGGACCAGGGACAACAATAGTTCCAACAACTGATAAGACATGGGAAGATCTACACAGCCCAAAAGGTAGCACCTTAAATTGACAGTGGTCTCAACTATCTCTGAAAAAATGGTAGCATCAGCAATCGCTGGGTGCTATGTATCCAGCATAAGTAAACTCCTTCTGAAAAGCTGACAAAACGCTTGTCACAATCACTATCCTGAATCTGAACTTGTAAATTGAGAAATTCAACCTTCTTAAATTTAGTACAGGACACGCATCTTGTCCAGCAAAAAGATCTTCTGTCTCGGTCTTAAGGTCTACCCCGTAACTAGCAATTTTCCTTTAACTGTAGGTCTCCAGTATCCAGAGATACCATGACATCGACTTCCAGTTAAAGCAGGTTTCTGTGAGAAAGGGATGTGTGTGAATATGTGTGAATAAATATGGATGACCAGGGCAAGAGAGTCTGATCAAGGAAAGAGCAGCAAGGAAAATTGCTTCTTGCTGACTATGTTCAATATCAGCTGACATGACGGGACACAGAGATGTTTACAAGTGTGCCACTCTCTTCCCAAATGGTGTTATAGTTAGGAGGATCAGGACACATCTGAAGACTTCCAAGCTTACTTTTAAAGTGCATATCCTTAACCTTCTAGCTGATGGGAAACATGCCATGGTGACCAATGGCTAATAAAGCACTTAGCATGATTGCAACGGCTTGAAAGGCCTTATACTGGTTGTTTACAACCTTTAAGAGGCCTTTGAGATCAATAAGAGGGGTCAAGTGATGTTATTGTTTTGGTGACAGAGGAAAGATCCCTAGTAAATGATGGTGGACTGGGAATTCTTAAAAAGATGGGAGTACTTCATCTGTTCAAAAGCTGAAGAGGTAAACAACTTTGGAGGGCAGCACCTTGATAGAAAAAGTTCATCTCTTGGGAGGCCAACACTCTGTGGCCATGCTGAGCACTGCAGGTGAGCTACTGAACTAAGAAGGCAAGATAGATCCATCAGGAGAGCACAAAGACAGGCAAGACCAGTCTTGACTTATACTGGTGTCAATAAGTGATGCTAGTTCTTAAAAGCACAGTGATGTCACGAAGTCAGGACAGTGGCTCCACCAATTCCCTGCAAGTACTGGCAACACTGGCTGTGCGATCCTCTACTACTGCACCAATGAAGGCAACGGAAAGTCATGTAGGCTAATGTTGGTGAGGATCAGGACAAAATTAGAGTTGCTACATTTACTTCTAGCCTTTGTTGGATTACTCACTACCAGAGATGACTGTCCCAGCACTGAATTGAACCTCATCCTTCTGTTGAGTTTTAGAGTTGTCTCCTTAAGAAGTCTTGGTTTTAGCAACCACAGTAAAGCAGAGCATGCCATCTCTCTTTTCTTGAGATCACTTGGGTGATCTCACCTCCACCCTCTCCATCCACTTCCATGTGGATCCATCCTCTGTACGGATCCACAGAGGGCATCTTCAGTGACACAGAGCACAGAACCTGGGGGTCAAACTTAGCCAATCTGAAGAACTAGCCAAAATCCTAAATTCTGACACTAGACCCTTCATCACTGATTTAAGAAGCTAGCCTTAAGAGCTTGAGTTTCCACTTGCATCCAACAGCTCTACAACTGGGAAATGCAGCAGTTTTTGAGTATGTGTCCTTACTGAGGAGCAGGTATACTGCCTGCGTCTGCACTGACCCTGCACTGTAGAAGGGTCATAGCACAATGTTATCTTCACACACTGTGCATGAAAGAATCAAAAACTTCAGCACATTCACTTATATCAAAAAGATAAAGAGTAGGAAAGAAAAAAAAAAGCAGGGAGTTTCTATGGAAAAGATGCAGATGCACAGCAATGGAGGTCCCTGGCTCTATTCATTACACTTTAATCACAGAGCAGGAGCAAGAGTCCACTTGGTTTCATATTGCAATGAAAAATTTTGCAGTCTTGAGTGATCCAGTAACATTGACGGGATATGCACATTGATTCACTCAAAGAATAAATAATGTCTGAGAAACCTGAAACAAGAATTTGTTAGTGTTGATACTAAATTGTGAAATTATCACTTAGACTTCTCAATCCCCTAGACTGAGTTTTTCTTATTACAAAACTCAAATTTCTATTTCCTCACAGCTAGACAGGTTCAGACCGTTGCTGTACCTCTTTGTCTAGTGGGGAGGTTGATCTAAGTGGAAAGGGGGAAAAATAAGGAATTACTGGCTGAACTGTCTCTTGTGCCACTTCATTCTGGAATACCAGTCTGTTGGAGTGGAAGTGCATCTTGTGATCCTAATACCATGGAGGTACTGACACTGTGTTAACACAAAATAACACACACATAATTTATCACCTTTTGTCACATATACCAAGTTTAATATTAAGCCTACTGAAAGGTTCTGTATTTCTTCTGAGTTATTAAAGACTCTTCAGTTCTAGTTTACCCAGAAGACGACATTTCTGCTGTCTACTTCAGGCTTCTGAACATTCATTTACTACATACCACAAGTTTCAATATATTCCCAGTAAGACTCACATAGGGTCAGCAGAATACACGAGTGGGTTGCTGAAGATTATGAACATTTATTTTAAAACAGTGCTATCTGTAACTCTGTGTCACAGTAACAACAGGATAGCAAAATTAGCATCAAGCACAGACATTAACTAGCAGACAACAAAGGCATAGAGTGGATTATAGGACCAAAAAAAGCACTTTTATTGTCAATATTTTGTTTAACAGGGAGCCAATATAGCAATTGCAAAATGCTAATAATACACTGAGATAATAGTGCACGTGTAAGCACCTTGGGAGTCATCCTCTGAATCATCTGAAAATGTTGCAAAACCTTATCAGTCAGGTCATAAGGACAGAGGTGCAATAATCAATCATGGTCGCCACCAAACCAGCACGTCTTTTCCATATCATAATGCATTCAGAAAATCCAAGTTTCAGAATTATTCTGCAAGAAGTGCTGAATAGATGGATAACAGAACAAGTATCAGAAAGGCCAAAGTGAACTATTACCACCTTGTATTTATTTACAAAAGTAACCTAAAAGAAGCTTAAGCATCAAAAAAATTTAAGAACTGTGTCACAAATGTCTTTGCCAGTCTGTACAGCAGGACTCCTGATACAATGCAAAGGTATTTTTGTAGATAAAGAAAGTGTGTTGATTAACTGCATAGCCACCACTCCCAACAAATCCATTCATGCAGGCAATTTTCCACTGGTAAATACAGCACAACTTTCCAATTTTCATCAACAGGTAAGAATTCAGGCCTGAACTGCTTCATTTTCACTGCATACAGACCTTTAGGGAAGAAGACAGGTAATACACTGTTGCATCACATCTTATTGGTATGCCCAAACCTATTAGCATTTTCAAGCATTTTAGCTGTAACCAGATTAACCTCTATGCAGATTAAACTAAACACTAAACAGGGCAGTATTTAGCCTCTGAATCCATCTGGATCACTAATCTTCCAGGTTCACTGGCTAAGTAAATTATAATTGTTATTTTTGAAAGCATTCAAGAGAGTAACGGTGAGCATTTTCATAATTATGTCACGAGATATCATAGCTGAAGCAAAGCTTAGGGCCAAACTTCACTGAATATCTTAGTTACCAAAACATAATACGGATTTAAGGTGTGAATGGCAAAAGAAGGACTGGAAGTGCCAGTTCCTGCTCACAGCCAGCATCCCTCAAGTGCTAGCTTTTAGCCAGGTTTCTCATCTGAATGGATTTCAGGGGGACCACAGATCCTGCCCCATGCTCTCTCCCTGATTGGAGCTGTTGCTCCTCACCAGTAGTTGTGAGTAGGAGGAAATATATTTCCCAGGAAAGTTGAGCAGGAAGAAGGAAGTGTTTGGTGAAGAGGGCCTGGGCACACTTGGTATTCACTTATTGCAACCCAAAGGCTCCAGCGTGCCAGATGCTGCACAAAAGCCTAAGTACCACTATCAAGAAATGACAGTGCTTTGCTGCAAGTATGGGCTGCAGACCCAGGGTTTCTGCTGGGAATAAGAAAACATCTGTGCATCACCTCAGTACAACGGAAAAAAACTATGCTGTTTCTGTTTCTATACTTTCCTGTTGTGCTCAGGCTGGAAAGCAGGTTGATCCTCCTGCTTCTGGCATCTGGGAAGGTTGGTAGGGAATGCTACTGGCATTAGAGGAAGGCTGTAGAAAGGTAAGCAGGGGAACCTAAGAAGCATTGGGAAGTAGTTAGTTAGTAAGAATAGCTGCATACTGCTGCAGTGTTACTGAGATTAGTTAGTTACTGCTGCAGTGTTTGTTAGTGAGATTGCCCAGGGAAATACAGCTTCTCTTCAAAGCACAAAGCAGGCCTGAAAAGTTTCATTCACTCAGCCTTCTGCAGTGTAAATTGCAAGGTTTGCTCCATTAAATCATTAGGAGTAAAGTTAGGTGGATTTGCACAGCTTGAATTACTACACAAATTAAATTCAACTTGTACCACTGCTCCAACTATCATTTGGCCTGGCAGATACCACCTCTTGAGACAACAACTCACTGAACACTTCGCTGTTGTCACAGGCTTGGCACCTGGCTGCTTGTTCAAAGCAAAGCCCACGATCCAGCTCAACACTTGCACGGTTATATTGATTTCATAAAGCTCTCAACAGCATCTGAAATCCCACAGGAGCCACTACAGCCGGCTGACTCTTAACAGATAATTGGCCAACATTCACCAAACTGGACCAGGAGACAGGTAAATTCAGCTCCAAAGATGACTCACTCCCTGGAAGCCGGAGTGCAATAAGTCAGTACTTCCTCCTCCGAGCCTCCAATCAATACTGAACCACGGCAAGCAGAAAAACAGCGAAGATATTCAGCCTCAGGAGCAAAATAGCCAGTTTGGCAACCTCCAACCCCTACACACAAATAATCATAAACCAGGAAGAGCAGCAATGCTGTCAAAGCTCCCCAAAGAGCTCCCACATGCAGGAGTCAAGTCCCGCTTGCTGCTGAGCCTGAGCCTGCGCTGACCTACCTCCTGGTACTGGGAATATTGTCTCTGCTGCCCTCATGCTTTCTTGCTTTGGGCTTCCTGGGTGCTGCCCTCTGAGTCACTCTGCTTTCATTTTATCGGGCTGGGTATTTCTCGTGTAGATCTTAAGCTGTTCCCACTGTCCAGAGCCTGGCACCAGGGCAGGTGCACTTTCCCTCAGAGCTTTGGTGCGTGTCACATTAGGGCCTGTCCCCAGTGCAGCTCCATTCTGCTAGCATGACCTTATCAAGGCTCGTCCTGCAAGATTTGCCAGACAGCAATGCCTCACAAGCCAGCATCTCGCAGACCAGTGCACTGCAGAGCATATGGGAAAGTCTGAGAAAAAAATGCTGGGAAGCCTTGCTGGGTGCCCAAGGCTGATAAGACAGCCAGATTTAACCATGTAAATGCCAGTGGCCAGAGCTTATCCTTGAATTCAAATGTCAAAGCAGATATGTCACAATCAAGTGCTTAAAAGCACCTGAAAGTTTCTTCCAAGCAGATGAATAAACTGGCAGAGCACATGAGTTTCTCCCTAATGCTCTCTGCAAAAACAGACCAACTAACAAACAAAAAACGCTATACTCTTAAAAAATCCTAACTAGCAAGGCAGGCATTCAAATCCACTGAGGAGTGTTGTGATCATAATCAGGCTAACAAATCACTAAGCAGATTAGTCCAGTCATATGATAGCTGGAAAGTACATATTGGTTCAAGCATTTCCCTCAGTATGTCCATTAGTGTCCTCGCCCAGCTAGCACTGTATGTACTGACTGGGTCTCACATGGATGTCCACTCTATGGGGTCTCTCAGAGTACTATATGCTAAAGCAAATCACAGCTAAGCAGAAAACTTAAATTTAAGTGTCCTCAAAAGGGGGTGTAAGCAACAGAATGCAACAAATACGTAAACTAATGGAAACAGTCCCTCAAAATAAGTGACAACTTCCGTGAAGCCTGTCACTTCCTTTATATAAACAGTGCTTTTAAAAGACACTTTTGCCTATACGGATCCCATGACAAACTTTTCCATTTCCCAACTTGGAGCCCATCACTGCAGTAATTCTGAACAGGGAAAGAACTGTTGTCAGTCTGCACTGCAAATCCTCATCTATGAGGAAGAGAACAAAAGTGGGAGGAAAACAAACATATTGAGTGCAGTCACAGTTGCTTGGTTCGATGACAGATGAGAAGACTCCTCTTTCAGGAATACAGAGCTCCTGTGTGCTGTCAGCCACTCAGTGGCAACAGTTGGAAAAAAACAACCCAGTCCAGATAAAAGACACTTAAATTGGAATTCAAACTTACTGCATGGATTTTATGTAACATTTTTGATAAAGTAACATATGGAAAGAATGTTCTTTAAAATGATGCAGGGCTCTACTATAAGAGATAGAAGAGACGATCAAGAAGTTTGCGGGAAAAAACAACACCTCTAGATCATTTCTCTCCATATATGCGTGAATTATGTCTTATATACATGTATCTGCTCAGACTCTGCCTTTAGTAGATAAAAGAATGGTTTTTTTAAGCATGATCTTCCAACAAAAGACAAGTGTAATCCTAAAATAATAATGGGAGTCCGCATGTTAAAAAAAATCTTAGGGTATATTTCCTTTTAACATATTTTATAACTACAGTAATATGCCTACACTATGTGCACATGCTTGAAGTGTAAAGATGGACTTCAATTAAAGAAAAAAAAAGGATCAAGTGTGTTGTCTTTATTATGAGAGCTTATGGGGTTTGGAACAGACAGAAACATTCATTCTTTTCTGCAAAGTAGAACTCAAAAATAGAGCCTCTGAATGCCACATCTAAGCATCAAAGACCAAATGGCTAAAAGCAGAATAATAAGAACGTTTAAGAAATGCTATAGTAATAGCCTAAATTCCAGTCTAGCTTTTGATTTAGTGATAATCCTCCAAAAACAGTTCTGCATCTGATAAACACAGGTTTAGGACTCAGTTGTTGACACATGGTAAGGAAATGAAACACATTCTCCCTATATGAAGTTCACATTTTTGGGGGGTGAAACAAAGCACACTTGTATCCTATACCTCTAATGTACCTTTTAAACCCATAAAGAGAACTGAAAGACATCTACATGGAGCAATATTGTCTGACGTGCTAAAAAAGATCTGAATTAAATAGCTTGACTGTGTCTTCCACTCTTAAGCCTTAGAAAAATAAGGAAATCCAATTTGAGATTTACACAGCAAATCCAAGCCACACTGTTCCTTGACATTACACTGCTGCTTCACATACCCCACTGCCAAGGCAGGTTAGTCATTGAACCTCTTTGACTCAAGCGAAACAGAAAACTAAAGCTAAAAATGAGTGAAGGTAAAAAGCTGATTTCTCTGGAGCAGAGCCAACACCCAAGAATAATATTATATTTTCTTTTAACAAGTTCTGCACTTTTAAAGAAGAAAAAGAGAAATGTTATAAGGTCTGGCAACTGGCAAGAAAACCACCCAGCAGAACAGGGTTCCTCATCACTCACTCATACACCATCCGTGCAGAAGTAATTTGTTCTGCATTTTTTAAAAGCACCTAATTCTAAATAATTATGTTACTCAATGCTACTGAATTTTACTGAATAGCAGTCCCTCCAGAAAGAAGTTAAAAGTTCACAATTTAAAATGTGCGCACAAAATAACAACATGCAAAATTACAGAGCAACAACGTAAAATCCTCTGGACAATTTCCTACTCTTTGTCTCCAGTGGAAGGCTGATCCCAGAGAAGCAACCCTAAGCCCACAAAGCCCACTTGTAAACAGCAGAACACAGGAATTGCTCTCATGGGGCAGATTAATAGTCCCCGTAGTTCAGTAACCTCCCATTTGACAACATCCAGCATCAGAGGCTTCAGAGAAAGGATGAAGAGCTCTCTAGGAGAGCATCAGAGAAGAACTTTCCCATAAAATTTCTTTCCAATTCCCGTCATGTACTGCATGGCTTATGCCCTGGAACAGGAGACTTTCTCCTGGTCTCTTTGTTTGTTTTTGCTATCCTGAATAATACAAACAAGGCTAAATAATATCCTAAACATTGTGAATGTCCTCTGTATCTATATCCAGAGGGCGTATGTTTTTAATCCTCAGGATTGTTGGTCCTAACAGAAGATAGAGGCAGCAAATCTTAAGGTTACCAATGCAGTGTTTAAAATAATATTCTACTATGTTTTTAAATAACTGTCTCATTTTCCCCAAATGAGTCTTTGTTGTTAAAACAGAGGAGAAGTTAAGTAAGTGCAACTCACCTTGAAAACTCTCTGCTTCTCTATTTTTGCCAACAGAGGTTGTAATGGCCCTTTTTCTTTATGGCTTTCATTTTCTTTTTCTTTAGAGGTGTGGACAAAGACATAAACATCTCAAAAGCTCTCTTCTCTCCAACCCCAACTTCTCTCCCCAAAATCTTTCAGGTGTAGTTGTTGATGTTTATTAGTTCCTTTGTCAAATTTACTTGCCCATTTTAATTGGCAAAACCATTATCCAACTAGCTAACAACTTCCTTGGATTTCAGGACAAACACTTCTCAGGGAAGAAAGAAAAAAATCAATTCTTGAATAACAAGTCAATCAAGAGTAGCAAGTCATTTCTCTAATTAAGGCATTGACTTTCTTCTAAGATTGCATCAGAATTATCTGTATAGTCACTTCCATGTTAAAATCCTAGGTAAATATTAGTAAAGGAATAATTATCTCAATTAATAATAGCACTTGACAGATAGATGCTATCAAGGGGACTCCATTAGCTTTCCAAACAAACAGTGCCAGTTTAGGGATGAAGGCAGACGAAGAATACCACGGACCTAAGTTGCCCCAAAACCTGTATTTGCATCTGCATGTAAACACTTAATGCTGGGCAAACACCAAGCAATTACCAGTCGGCTCGTCACGCTTGTCACGGAGCGACAGGAAACAGAGAAGTCCCAGGCAAGCAGGAAAATGCAGCTCTTAGGCACTTTGCCCCATCGTTTGACCTCTGCTTGGCTTCAGGTTCACTGGGATTTATCCATGCTGGCTGAAGGCTGCAGAATGTCTCTGCGATTTTGAAAAGAGCTGAACATGGGCAACTTTCGGTAATTTATTCACGTATTTCATGTCTATGTGTCTTGACGTGCAAAACAGCTCAAACATAGAGATGACTGCAGCATGTGAAAGTATTAGACTACATTAACATCATTTCAACAATTATATTACTTCTGGTAAACCAGCTTCGGCCAACACAAAATTTCAGAGTATCCTCAGCTCAGAAATATAACTGTCATATCTGAAATTTTTTCAAAAATTAGTGTCAATTCAAATGGTTTGGATGAGGGAAATCCTCCGGATATTACTGCAGTTAAGATTAGCATGTGCAAATCACCCCCCTTGAAGTCAGCTGTGATGAGTACGGAAGACTGAGGAAGGAAGGGCTGCATGGAAAAATAATATCATCCAATTTCATTTATACGTGGTCAAAAGGCATAACACCAACTGTAAGGATCTGGTCACTGTTTGGCATTCAGGCTGAAGAAGAATTAAATGAACAGAAATAAGGGCTGAGAAGGAGCTTGGAAGCCTTAGTGGCTTTCCTCTTTCACTGCAATTACTGCAAACAAACCCAAAATGAAGGTTATTTTGCATGGGTGGACAAGAGGTGGAAGCAGGTCTGCATTCCAGGACTGGCTTATGTTCACTCATGCTCTGCTCCTCACATACCAGAGCACTTGCAGCATTTGGCAAAATGTGGCACGAGGAACCCTTGGCCAAGGGCACCAGCTGCCTTCAGGGCCCATGGCTCAGATAAGCTGAATTGCTGAATATCTGCAGGGCTTCCACATGGCTCCTAAAAGCAGACACTATCAAACACTACCTATCTGACAGAATTGTGGTGAAGGATGTTCCTGATCTCCCAACACCTTTTCAAGGCAGACAGTGGGATATTTTCCTATGTGCTAGGCAAGGCAGAGCAAAATGCATACATCCAGCTTTTTGTAAATGACAATATAGTCTTTATTATTCCCAGGCTCAAAATAATGTTCTACTTTCAAAGGGAAAGTGTTAAAAAAACCCTATAAATCAATGTACTTAATTGAGGCAACTCAAAAAATGGGCATCCTGTAAGAAGCAGGTTCAAAAATGCTGTAATAGAAAGAGCAAGAACTTCTGAGCACCAGCAAGCCGACTGAAATCTTAGTGCTTGAAAAAATGAAAAGTGTTGTGACAAGTAATCTAAACAAATGTTAGAAGTGAAGTTTGACAAAGATAAAATATCTGCCAAACATCCAAAACATAAATGAAACTGCCATTCAGCAATGGCCAACTAAAACAAGATGTAGGCAGACACTTTCAGGCAGAACAGTGAGCGTATTGTTCAGTCCTCTTATAGACCTCCTTTCTTCAAGCAAAAGCTAAAAAAAGGGCACACCAGTAGGTAGAAAAGTGTCCCTCAGTTTCAGTACACGCCTTACACTGCCTGTGTTGACCTGTGCAAGAGGGGGAATGGGGCGTTTTGCTTGCTGGTTTCTGCTGCTCGTCGGCGGTGTCGCACACGAGGGACAGCTCTGAGGACGGCAGCTCCAGGAGATGCTAAGAGATGACTGTGGAAGATGAACAAAAGGAAGAAGAGGGTATGAAGGACTTGTCAGTTTATCTGAAGCTTGGGGGAGATTTTTGCACAGGTTCAAGCCTCTTTGATTTCAATTAGCAAATTAGCACTTTGAATAAAGCAGCTCTTTGCTAAACATCAACCACCTCAACCTTTCCGTGACTGTGCTGTCAGAGATTGCAAGATGACCAGGGATAAGGTCTTTACACCTCTGATGAGCAATAATCTTATTCAAAACTTTCCCAATAACGTGGCAAAACACCACCCAGAACGCACAGTGCTAAAATTATAATTAAAGACAACAGTATATATCCCACTACTAATTTCATTTAGGGATAAAAAGACAGAAAAGAACATGCAGTAAATTAGCAAGAATACAAATGTGCATCAAGAGCAACATTGAAACCAATACCAAAAATACTCTTTATATGTTATAGAAAGACAATGAGCTCCAGTGCAATTTCTTCCTTAGTTGAGGCCAACAATTCAGAGTGAGAAATGTCTGCAAGCCATATATTTACTTTCAGCACATCTTTTCAAGATATTCACCCTTCTGTGACTGTTTAATGCGGCCTCCTCTATCATAAGGCTATTACAGGGAACAGGCAAGCAAAGAAATACGACAGTGACCAACAACTGAACATACCAGTGACTGAGAAAAACAAAAACAAAAAAAAACAGTATTTCAGCAGACACTTTTGCTCACATTTAGGCAGCTTCACAATTTCTGTTGGCAGGATTTTCAGTAATGCTGAATGTGGGTTGTGCTTCAACTGACCCAGGCATGCAAGCCTTAATATAATCTGTATTTAAAGCAATATCTGGGTTATTGGAGATTGCCCAGCTCAGAGCCTGGCCTCTTGATCGTACAAATCAACAACATGCTACTTTATACCTTGATCCAGAGGTGCTCCTAGAAATTACGCTGATGATGCCCCCTTTCAGTTTGAGCCTTCAAGCAGCAGATTCCTTACAGGAAAAAAAAAATGTATTCCTTCCTTCTCTGTGTTTTGCATTCCCTAAAGCTCCAAACTGGCTTAGAGAAAGTCCATAGAGAAATGAATGTGCCATTGCCACTTCCCTGATGCATGATAGGAACCACACAGTGGCTGCTGGCACGTATCTAATCTGGCTTCAAATCGCTTCAGTGGTACCTGGATTTAGTTCTTTCTGACATCTAAAAATACTTTCTATAGCATATATATTCAGGATGAAACACTTCTTGCCCCCTGATAGGCTGCTTCCCCACTGAAAATGCCTCCAATGCCACTAGCCTTGGTAGGGGAGTCATCCAGACCTGCAGTCACATCTCACCTCTGTGAAACGCATCACTAACCTCATCCATCACTCAGTTAAAATAATTATTCTGCCATTCACACCTAAGACATAGCATCCATTTTTCCTAGATCTGTTTGAATGAACATACATAGAGCCTCAAAAGCCAGGCTGCTTTGCAAGATAGTTCTCTTCTTCAGACACAAGGAATCAATCATTTTATCCTCAACTTAAACCACAGCTATTGCTATGAAAGCATCCGATGTGTTTCTTACAGGCTAGTCTTAATTAATTGTACACATGAGAACTAGACAACTCTAGTTTAGCAGTTTTCAGTCAGGAACAGCCTTAAGTCATACTTTAAAAGAAACACGCTTTCTTCTATTATAAATACAGTGTGATTCACAATTTCAAGGAAGTCTAAATGTTTTACGATTTGTTTACAGGATGGAAATACTTTGCCTTTCACTATGACAAACATGGTCATGGGTAAAAAATGTATTCAACTGAAAATTTAATTGTTGACTTAATGTTTATTTCAAATCAACTAAGTGAAAAACTTTACATTTACATTCATTAATTACACCATTAACATTTAGACCCACAGTGTAGCAATTATATCCTTGTTTGTATAATGTTTTTAAATGTGAGAATGCCTGGCGCATCATTTTCTGGAAGTAGGAGAGGAGAACTAGAAAGCAAAGCGTGATGTTTAGCTGCAGAAGACACATCACTACTGTAACCTCTGCTCCTGTCCTCAGTGGTGAGCGCGCTCCCAACCTGCAAACGCCTCGTGAAACAATCCCTGTATCCCATCTATTGGGAAGGTTCAAGAGAGGGCTTCCAAGAAATTCTTTAATGAAAGAAAATACATATACAGAATTGATGATCACAAACATAAAGAATATATACACGGAAAGACAGAATAAAGATCAGTTCTCATCAGATGGCTATATTTCCATCCATGTATAATAACTTCAGGGATTTCTCTCCTCTGAATCCCAACTATTAACTCTCCCCATTCTTCGTGCAGCTGCTTTCTCACCCCCAGTTTCACCACAAAATGCCACTTAACAGGTGCAAAGAGGTCGGCACCTACAAACTGCCACTAAGTGCCACAAAACAGCAAGATCCCGGCAAGGATTAGAGACACGGGGCACGATGAGAGTGCCAGGAGTGACAGCACTGGCAGCAGGAAAACCCTCTGCCTTACAGAGCCCGAAGATGAAGGGCTACAAACTGCAGCTTCTCCGTACAAGAAGCGAAAGCAATTCAGCATGTCAGGAAAACCAGCAAACAGCTCTGTTTTTCTTTTTTTTAAGGTTTTGGGAGGGAGGAAGAAGGTGACTATATGGCCTGTGGGGAGCCCAAGGCTGCACCTCACCCCAGTGGGACTTGGAAGGAAACTAATGAGCTAATCCCGGTAATGCAGCTGAGGGAAGGAACCCCAGCTAGGGTTCACACAGGCGTTCAAGGCTCACACAAATCTTAAAATGGGGCCTCCATTACTTGTGCCTCAGAGAAAGAGAGGAGCCTCTACTGATCACAAGTCAAGGCAAGAAGGTTCAAAGGTTCTGCCGTTTCAGCTCATTCTTTATAGACTACATGGGAAAAATAAATCCAGAGACCATATTGCCTGTTTTGTATTTCAATTAAGTAAGTGCCTCGAAATAAGTAATAGGGTTTTCTTGCTAGCTGCCAAACACTGGCATTTCTATAACCATACCACCAGTATGATATTTATTAAAAACAAAAACCAAAAAGCCACTGGTACATAAGTTAATTAACACCTCCCTACCAATTTCATCTTTTTTTTCTGTTTAAAAATGAATACGTCCTCAGTTTAAACAAAATCTAAAATTCTCTAGTTCTAATCTCTATCTAGCCATCCAAGTTATTTTGCTGTTACAGCATGTGACAGTTCTGATTCTAATGCTGCCATCTTCTTATTCACCTCCTATAGATTTTTACAGCGTATTCCATTCCTTATGGGCAATTCATTAATGTCTAATTTATCCAATGCTCCCTGCATCAGTTTAGTGTGATGAATGGCTATTGTTTGTCTGCTGTTGTTTGCTGCTTATTTTTTTACATTCTAATAAAATACAATATTTGTTCAAGTCCTCTAGAGTTTCCATCATCCAGCATCCACTTTTATTTCCATTTGCTCTGTGTTCTGTTGCTACTTAGTGCATCTTTATTCTCCAAATCTTCGTCCTTCAATTCATAATGCTGCAAAAACACTGCTGTCATTGCTAGGACTGCTAACAACTTTCTTCTCGACAACTCTTTATATCCAATGATCACTTGTCTGATTAGCTCAATTAATTCATATTAATTAAGCCGATCAAAGAAAACTGCTGATATAACAGCTGAGTTCTTCAGCATCACTGAATGCTTGGAATCACAACAGATTTATGGGAAGTTGCTGGCTGATGTAGGATGTTCTCCTTTGTCCAATCTCGTTCTCACTAATCTATAGGATAAATTTTACACCATACCTTATGAGAATCGTTTCAAGGAATCATTAGGAAAAGTAAAAGGATGATGGTAGAGATGTGACACAGTCACCTACCTTTATATGTACCAGACTTGGTTCTCATTCACTTCCTCCCATGGAAACAGGTATCAGAACTACAAGACCTTTGATTGACTCTGGATGGTAGCAACACAGTCAAGTAGTTCTATGATGGGACATGGCTTTGAGAGATGCCAGAAAAAAATAATAAACGACCTAGAAAGGTGCCCATCTCTTTGAAAAATTAATATAAAGGCATTCATAAGCCAAAGCGATTTTGATACCCCTAGAGATTACATTACATGTAGTATTACAACTACACAAGACACAGAGAAGAGGGCTGCTGGATTCTATCTTCAGATCCGACTGATTTGCTAGTGGCTTCAGCAAAAGTCATCTGAACTCCGTAAGACTCAGTTTTTCAAATTGTAAAATGGAGAGCAGCAGGAGCTTCCATCGTAAGAGGTGACATACGCTAGACTGACAACATCATTAACTACAAGTAACTAACACCTAGTGGTACTCGGTGTGTGCTTAGTGCATGTGACTGCTGTTTAAGTAGCTGTGCTGGGGGTGGGAAACATGACTTACAGTTTAGTACAGATAATAACTTCATTTCCATAGCCATTCAGAAGAGATCAACATACATGCTCCTAAATGAATTCCAAATCCCAATTTAATTCAATACCTAAGGGGAAAAAGTGAGTGAAAAATGAGGCAACATATTACAAAAAGCTGTTTTATCTACCTGTTTCCTGCATCACATGGTGATTTACAATGATAGGTAATAACTAGTGTACATTATATCTAGTTTTTAATAACCACATTTCCATTATACTTCATTTCCCAAAGGGACTATTTGTGTTTTTCTTTTGTATCTTCAACTGTAAAAATTCTAAAATGCTATACTCAACCATTGCTTTCTTTTGTATTCTGGACATCCTCAGTTGATTATAATCATTGCCCACTGAACATAACTTCAGAATATCAATCGTAATAAAATACAAGTCAGTATTCCTACATTATGTACTGCCCCATTTATTCACTCTTCCCTGCTTGAACACAGGGAGACACAGAATATGAAGAATTAAAAAAAAAAGGGTGATGGGGGGAAGAGCCCACAGTAAGCAACGGCACGTTTGAAGATGACACAGCTAAAACAGAAGTTGAAAAAAGTGAAGGGCAGGTTTTTCTCCTCAGGGTCTGTGAAAGACGTGTTGGCGGTTAAAGTAGGTTTTGAGATACTTGTACAACAGCCACTGTAACTTCATTATATGACTAAATTATAAATTAAACTAAATTGTATTCAATCTGCATGGGGCCTTTTTTGGAACTAGGGACTTGTTCCCAAAATCATTTGCCAGTGGAGAGACTGTATGAGGTGAATATATTTTAAAATGTGTCAATAAAAATGAGTAAATGAATGGGTAAAAGTAAAATATATCAAGCTGAAAGTCAGCTGAACTTCCCAGAATTAGGGAACTGAACCCGGAATTAGGGAAAACTCATATTCAAAAGGACGCCCATCTCATAACTGTAAAGTAACTCAAAAGACCACTGGAAAGGGGAGAGAGCATTGCATCTGATAAAGTCCATGGTGATATAGTCAGCAATCTCATATTTAGTGTGTATTTCAGAGAATTCTGAGTTTCCAGCAATAAAATGTCATGCAATCTACAGAAAACTTCCAAGCGGAAATCCTTGGTATAACTTGGACTCATTGCAAAGGACACATGCACTGGCACTCACACAAGAGGTCTTAGTTTTCTCTGGTTTAATATAGATAGCTAATACTACAATCCAATGATAAAAACACTGATGTCCAGCACTACAGCTTTATCAGTACAATCAAAAAGTGGCTCTGATGGCATCTGAAAAACAAAGACACAATGTGGCCTACTTATAAATAAAGAGCTCCTTAGAAAACACAGCTTTAACAGAATACCTAGAATCTAACTCTGAAAAATCTCTCTGACCTCTAACTGGATCCTGTTGTCACAGATAATTAGAATTTCTTATCTGCCTCTCAGAAGAAGAATGGCTATCTGAAAGGTGGATTTAGGAAACCCACATAAAGGAAGTTGGCCAGGTCAAGTTCAGCCATCTGGAAACTAAAATCAATGAACTAAAAGCATTATTAATTGAGACAACTAAACGTGGACAGAGGAGAAACTATCGACAAAGTAGAGGAGATAAAGCAGACAAACATTATCAACAACAGTAAATAACACTGAATGAAACAGATATGATCTAATACAAAGTAGCATGTACGTAAGTATCAGTGATATTACTTTTGAAATTGATTTATTTTATCTTAAGTTACAGCACACATCATTTAAGTAAGCCAGTTCCTTCCAGGTATCTTCCTAATATCCCCTTAAAAAGGACAGGATTGGATGTCCAGATAACAACAGGTAAATGAAAAGGCAAGAAAACTCTAAATGCTTCCCATGAGGGGTGTGTACACTGTCTACTGTTAGGTAATCATTTCCCTTTTATTTCTTTGACTATAGATGTTAAAATCTTAACTATAAAAAAGATAAAGTTAACAATGAAATAACCTGTAAAGGCAAAAGCATTGATAATACGGTATTTACTGTGTACAGTTAATCCCCTCTTTTTAATTTTACCACTCAAGAGTTTTTCACATAGGTTATAAAAGATACTTATTCCTGTCATACCTTAATACATTTGTAAAATACTGAATATTCCACTAACATTTCTGCAAGTCTGAGAAAACAACTGCCATGCAATGTCCTGGCTTTGAGGCTTTCCTAACCAAAAAAGAGTATTAAAAAAATGAGTGCTGTGAACTTCCTAACTATGCTGTGTTTCTTGTCATGCTGGGATTAGTAATAGCAGTGCTATCAAATATTACTGTGCAATAAAACCTGTGGTTTGCATTTAGATTACATTTGATTTCTTCATGTGGAAAATGCATGCTCTAATTTTCTTCTTACAGTAAAATTGATAATACATAGAATACAGCATCACAGCAGATGACACAGTCTACAAGGTAGGCATGACTTGTTTTATAGTCATAATGCTCATACTTCTGGCTGTGATTTTATGATCTAGCCATACAAAAAGAGTACAGAAAAGATATTTATAAATAAAGGCATACAACGGTAAATAGGAAAGGAGACCAAGTTACAGAACAGATTGAAGTGGATATAATCAGAACCAAACAGCTCTCGCAAAAACTGCAAACTTAGCATTTGGCTTCCTCACAGGCAATAATGCCTGTACAGCAGCCTTCTTTAACAAAAGAAAGCAATCCTAGGTAGGAAGAAAAAGACTGAAATAGGACAGAGGGCATCCCCACAAGGCAAAAAATATATATTTATTTGAATCTATGCTGTGAAAGCTCACAATATCACTAACAGCTTCCCCCACCCCTCCGCCTTCTTCAACAAACTGAAAATCATCTATCACTATTTTTATACAAGTTAATCTAGTATTCATTGCTTTCATTTTATAAGACGCTTCTATGAACATCTAGGATCCCACTAGCCAAAAAAAAGTCAGGAAAAAAAAAAAAAAGAGGTGCACAGAGCACATGGTCTCCATGGGGACATTCCACATGGTAGGAATTGTGAACAGAGCGTTTCCATCACAGAAAGCCGCTAGGTTGGAATTTTACAATACGGAATGGGTTGGAGAGCTCATTACCATGTAAAAGCCATAGCCCTATATATCCTGTTATATCTTTGTATGTACTCACATTAACAAATTGCTGTGTATTAACCATGATTTACTGAATCCAACCCAGCAGAGCTGAGCACTAGCTGAAGCAAAGCAGCTGGATGCAAAACTAGTGCAAACAACCAAGAGGAAAGTGATGCCTTAGCTGCTTCTCAGCGTAGCTTGATCCACCAGCCAACAAATGATCACATTACACATCTTCACAAAAATTTCACCTTTTGTTAGACTGTAATAACTCCTAAATAAATACAAAACATGGTCATGCCTGACAAATGGCCATATGAAGAGTTATAAAACGATTCCTAGCTCACACTAAGGAACCTCCCACCGATGTTAAAAGAAATTACCATTTTGCTCCAAAACACTGTTCTTACACTTGGGCCAACCATGAGAAATCACGAAGTGCAAGTGTACTCCTTTTTAACTGTTTTCATCTGCTTCAAAGCACACATTTCCCTTATTACTACCAAAAAGTTATCACCACATTATCTCCCTCATCTGAACTCACATTTTCTTTCCACTGCAGTTTCACCATAGATCACAGAATCATAAAATCATTATGGCTGGAAAACACCTTCAAGATCATCGAGTCCAACCATAAACTCCTCAGCACCCTGCCTGCTAATCCACGTCCCTAAGCGTGGATTACACGCTCATCTACACATTTTCTGAACGCTGCCAGGGACTCCACCACTTCCCTGGGCCGCCTGTTCCAACTCACATCTAAATCCAAAGAAACAAAATCCCCATTCCACCAAGCTAACAATAACATCACATTTGAAGGCCAGAACTTCAGCAGAGCTGCACACTTCCAATGGAGAACATAGCAATCTGGTACCTGCACAGTGCTCAAACCCCACCTGGCCTCCATTTCCTTGCATGGACTTTCTACCTGATAGAACGGGAGCTGATATAACGAGAAATTAACTTTAAGCATGCATCATAAAGAACATACTTCAGTGGCTTAAGGACTGTTGCATTTCTTTGCTTTTTCATATGTGTGCTATGGATACAGTGTTCAGGAGCAGGAAAAAAAGCATCTGAGATTCAGACTTTTTTTTTCCTCTCTAAGGAAGAAAAAAATTGACAAAATTTGTGCAAAATACAGCGGTTACTTGACCTGGCAATTGATTCAAATTTGTTATTTTATTATATTCTTGGCTCTCTACCTTTGAAGAATGCATTAACCAAAGATAAAATTCATTTTTGATTGCTAACTTTCAGGTGTTTTTTCATAGTCCTCATGCAAAATTTACTTTGGCACAACGAAGACGTGCATTATTAATCAGCATAGGTTTGTTTGAAAAATAGCCTCTGTTTATTCAGCAACAGAAATGACTCCAAATCCAAGCTATCTTTTCCACATGGAATGCAAGTCTCCCAGATTTGCTATTCACGTTTCAGGCCATTTGGGCCCATGAGAGATGAAATGAACTTTGGAAAAGACACAGAGGTAGATTCTACAGGGTAATAGCAGCAGAAACCACATGACTTTTTTTGTGGTTTCAGTTATCAAAGTGATAGTGTCAAATCTCTCTCACCGCACCCATTACAGTAAAATCTAAGCCCAATTAAGGACAACGAAACTTTGCTATTGGCATTAAATGAATCCAGTCTCACCCACCAATGATCAACACACAGAGTATCACTTCAAAGAACACAGTCATTTTCCTCTTGACTTTCTCAACACTTTAAATTCAGTTCCAAACTTCCCTTCTTTATTCTCATACTGAAGGCAATTAACATTTATAACTTAGCTAGTTGAGTAGATCTGTGTAACCTTAGCATGAAAAAATGTCTTGAACTGTTCTTTGCAAGTTATTCTGAGAGAAAAAGAGAAAATATTTACCATCCACTGTTAAAGATGAAGTTTAAAGAAACAGCAGAGGCCTGTAGGAAGACTTGCTAATGTACTCTCATTACTTCTCATATCTGAGAAGACATTGCCTCCAAAGTCTCTGACAATAATGCAAACAGATATTCTTGGGAGATGGTACGAAGTCAAATGAAGCCATGAAGTCAGATATGATTTTCAGTCTTAATGATTTCATCACAAATAAATCCACTGAAGTCCCAATGATGTTACACTAATATACACGGAGAACCAGAACTTAATTGTTCATTGCTCCTGGAAAAAGAAGCTGGGAACACAATAATGTTTCACTGACATCAGCTGCCGTAAGTCTGAGTTTGAAACCAAAGCATGTCTACATTCTTTTAAAATCCTTTATGAGTAGTCACAGTGCTACCAGGCAGTGATTACCTTTCAGAGGTCACAAAAGATATGTTGGTGGCAAAAATTAGATGGAAAGAAAAAGCATGAATGCTTGAATGATCCTGTAGAGAAACTTGCCTACACCTAACACAATGGAAAAACTGTTCAAGAATACCTAATCTGTGTGAAACTATGACCCCGGTAATGCTGTTAGAAGCAATGAAAACTGTGAAAATCCACCAAATGAAGTGTTGACCGAGCAAGTTAAAGCCTTAGGTAGGCATCTCTCAACCCATCCATCCACCCACATACCTGAGGGTGGTATCCATGTGATAAATTGCATTTAACACGCACCTGCACTCTGCCTACTAATCCATCTTCACCTTGACTACCTCTAACATTACAAATCTCTGAGGCACTTCACACAATCACCTTCTGTGGGGAAGATCTTTTCCTCAAAAGTGTATTGGCTAGAAGCCAGGAAAGATTTACACTGAAGTATATTGAAATTTAATCTTGGTAGAAATAGGATCTTTAAATTCTTAGAAAATTCAGTGTCTAGGACTTCTACCTATATAAATCATATGTTAAGTCACTAAGTGGTAGGAGACTCAGATAAATGTACACAGATGAGGATGGCGTTAGGTAGGAGAGTCCTGGAGATACAGATAGTGATGAAACGTGCTCTCGGCTCCCCTACAGGCAGACCACCATTTCCTAAAGCTGACTGACTGAACATGCAAACTCCAAAGAACAGTACTTGGAAAACTAAGCGTACACAAAAGGCTGCTTTCCAACAGCCAGATGCCTTGAAAACTGAGGTCACATAGGGGAAACAGACTCTTTAATTGTTGAATATCAAGAAAATCAGGAGCAAGCGATAGAAGGATCATGTGATTTCTTCGATTTTGATTTTTACTTTCTCTTGATACGCATGTAATATTCCTTCCATTGTGCAACACATATTGCAGGGAATCTCTATCAGTAAGAATCTGAAGAAAGAAACCTATACAACGCATATTAATTGCTCTTCTTATGAAAGGGGCAATAAATTTATGGAGCAAATGCTAAAATCTTCCCTAAAAACCTGCCAGTACTGTCTACTGTATACCATGACAGCTTGCAGAGAAGCCAGTATTTACTTCTTGTCTACAAACCACTCAATCTGTGGCAGCGTGGAGAAGTGCCTGGAACATGTCCAGAGGTTCACAGTGACCTATATCCATGGCCAGAATACTTTGGGAACAAATAATCCAGTAGGCAGGAAAAAAAATCTGCTTTAAGATGAGAGGAAGAGAGAGAAAGAGGGGTTTTGTGCAAAGGCCAATCATTATCTGAACTTTGGCAGGACATCAGGGCTGGATTCTGAGTAAATTATGCTTGGATACACGCTCAAATCTTGCTTCTCTAGCAGATCTGCACTCACAGGAATTAGCAAGAACCCAGCATGTAGAACAGCTTCTGAATTGGGACGTTAATCTGAACAAGCAGAGAGTCCCCAACTGCACACACCAGCAGCCATCACACTCCAAGCTACAAGACTGAATATCATTTAAATTAACACTTAGCTCATGTCTCCTTGAGTTACAGTTGAACATACAGGAAAGAGAACAGAAAAGCAAGTATGTGCACAGTTGGTAAGAAACAGTGGGATATGGCAGATTTCTCTAAGTTTTTAAGATGATTACTGGTATTATTTCACCCATGGCAAGATGCAAAGTCTTATGGAATGGTCAAAGCCTTAACTGGCCCATCTCTCAAAACATGGCTGTTGCCACAAAGGTCTTTTCTAGATTGAAACAAATGTCATAGAAAAATAAAAAAGATACAAGAAAAGTCAAAGTATCAGGTACACAGACCCATGCTAAGTAGCTACAAGCTACTTTAAGCTACAATAATTTTTGTCTGAACACTTGTTTGTTGATATATCAATAAACTAAGTAAATCCTCCCTGCTGACTATAGCTTATCAGTTAGCTGATTCCTTCCAAGTCTTTTGGGAGGACTAAATCCCGAGCAGTTGATTTCAAGGATAGAACAGTATTTTTTTTCAGTTACCTAGAGTCTTGATCCCTCAGTCACAGTGTAAAGAAAGTGGAATTCTTTGGAGACCTTTTGATTTTGATGTCATGCTAAAAGCAAAGAAAGCAAAGGGGATCTTCCTTTGGGCTGAAACCTACAACCATCAGTTCATTTTTAAACCACACCACCAAGTCATCTATCTTCCCAAACTACAGGTATAACGGTAACAGTGCAGACATGTCAGGATTTAACTTTTGTAGTCTGCACATAAAACCTAAAGCCCTCCTTAGAGCAGCCATAAACACAGCAGACCTAAGTGGGACAGAAAATATATCTCACAGACACCGTTTTTATCACAAAACACCCGCTACTTATACCAATCCAAAGCACAAACAGGTAAGCACATAAAAGGTAAGTCATGAAAGCCAGAACAGCACTACATTCATCATCTGAACGCATGGCTATATGGCCCCTAAACAAGACCTGAGTTAAGGTTCCTTGTCCCTTCCTCAGGCTGATGCTGGAAATACCAGGACGGAGCAGAGCTCGAGGCCCAGGGGGACGAGGAAGGCCTGGATGTGCGAGGCATCCACGTATTTACTTCTCTTTCACACAACCCTGCAGTGTAGCAACTGAGTCCATGCATATTTCACATTCACATGAATGAATTACTTTCATGTTTACATTCACATGAATCTAAAGATCTTCTAGTGGGTGTAAAATAATACACCACATACTTAAAAGTACTTCTGCCCTGCCCGACAGCGTCAAGGGGCTTCTGTATGGATACTAGTCTCGCTTTGTAGCTCTCTTCAGAAGTTTCCTTCATAAAAACAGTGAAAAGGTTCATTAGGAGAGTATTTCAGTAAGAAAAACACATAGGAATAATAAAGAAAGGGTCTGTATGTGTGCATATAGATACATATATATATAAAAATCAGGTATGTAGAACACAAATGCCAAATGTGAGTTCTTTGACTAATCTCACTCTCACCAGAAACACAGAACGAATCCCTCAAACAATGGTGGTGTTTTAGGTTTTGCTTCTCACCAAGAACAGTAAGGCAACAAAAGTTTGAACTGTTTCAAGTGAGCCTGAAAGATGCTTATTCACCAGAGTTTGAATCTATTGCAAATGGCTCATTTAATTCAACCTCAGAGGCATTTGCTCTCCACTTTTCAACCTTAGAAAGCAGTAAGCAAGCTAAAGAGGTTAGACACAGTATCATCAGCTCAGAGCAAAAATGCCAATGAACAGCTGAGATTTACATTTATGCAGGCATGCTTACACTGGAAATACTGCATGTCATCAGTTTGGGCTAAGTTACCTATTTTTACTTGTTTCGAAAGAATTTCTGGAAGACATATAAATAAGACAACTAAAACTCTGAAACTAAAATCCATCAGGGAAAAATTAATCTGGCTGCCACTTTACTGGAATAAGAGCAGATTCAGATTCCATGACAAACATAAATACATAATTAACTTTAAAAATGTTTCTAAATTCAACTAATTCACTTTAAAAGGATGACCGTATATAGCATATGGACCAATAATAAAACACTGCAACAAAGACTGCACAGATTTTGAGTATACTAGGAGCAGGACTGCAAGTTAAAAGTAAAGCAATCTTGCTTACATCCACAGACATTACCTTTTTCCTGTACTGAATAGGGAAGGGAGTTTGCGCTATACAGGTTTTGCAGGGTATTTCTTTTGGTTATTTAAAAAAAAATAAAAGAAAAAAAACAGCAGCTACCTGAATTATCAGTGGGTTTAGTGTAGATGCAGAATATTTACTGGAAAATTTAACCTATCTGCAGTATCTGTTTGTATCAGAGACTCACCAATTTCCAGAAAGATGGTAACTGCTGATAAATCCACTTTCACAGGAAAACTATAAAAGTCCTTTAGATATGCAATGCTACCCATTCAACATTTGCCACTAGTACACATACTTCTTAAACAAAACGGGAAGAAGCCTTAGAAAGTGTCCAGATAGAAAAGAGATTCTTATTCTCCACGTAAATCCTGCAAAAATACATCCCGTGCACTTGTGTGGATCTCTTTATTGCAGTTGACATGGGCTTGCCCAAGGGACTAACTTGTTGTTCCATAAAGATCCTTAAATAGGCACTACTGATGAAACATTTAATCCGAGCTCCAGTATCAAACCGCTGCTATTGTCAGTGACAGTGATAGAAAAATCTATTTGCCAATTAAGTAACTGCATGTAAAGCTATGACTGTCTATTACATCTTCTAACATAGTTCAGCTGTTCTGGATCATATCCAGTAAACTTCATAATTTACAAAAAGAAAATTCCATATAATTTATAAGTAAAATGCTTTCAATCTTGTTTTTTTTTAAATACACCTTTTCACTCAGGTTGTTATGAAGTGTTAGCTTGGGCAGGGAAATATATTTTACCCACAAATGCAACTCTCATCATTCAACTACACAATTGCTTTAGACCTCTTCTGTTGAAAATGAAATTACGATTTATTCTTAGCATATGAGATTGTATTTTTAGTTGTTGAAAAAAAAAACACTTTAAAAACTTTCTATGTTTACTTAAAACACGGAGTCTATACAAAAGCTATTCATTTTTTGTAAAAACTACAGGAATAAATGTTGATCCCATGAGTCTAATAAAACTCCACATAAACATAACAATAATGAAAAATAAGATGAATAGTTAAGATGAACAGTTAAGCCTAGACTGCATTTTGCTTGGACTTTCACCATGCCGGGAAACAAGAAAACAAGTGAAGGGGCAATAATTAAAAGGGATTTAAGATTAGAGGCAGCATTACATCCATATGTGGAACACCATTAAAATAGCACACAGCATTCTGTTTGACAAGGCTGTAATTTAACAGAATACATAAGGATATAAGCTTCAGTTCAGAGAAGTCATCTCTGCAGAGAGCAGCACTTAAGCATATGCTTAACTGGGAATAATCAAAAATTAACATGTTTTAAGCACAAACATATCTTTGGAACAGAGACTATATTTTGCTCTCAAATTAGTATGTGGAAAAAAATGAAGTCATGCTAATATATGCAACAATATTGATTAAATATGGGATTGAAAAACACTGGAAATTGCATTATATACATATGACATAAATTCCTTCTATCAGCAGTCAAAAAGACAGATGAAAATCTTTTCGTTGTTTTAGTAACAGGAAAATTTATTCATATTTTTCCCTCTTGCTATTAAAAGGGGCAAAAATGTTATTCTCTCAGTTCACATGTCCATTTTCCTTCATTCAATGAATTTAGGATAAATTAATTTAAAAATTATCATAAGCAAAGTTTCAGAGTGAACACTGATTCTCCTGCCACTACACCTGTACTTATATTTGGCCTTAAGATTTTAGCTACTGCTTTACAATGCCAATTGAAACTTGCAATTTTGTGATAGTACATTTTGGCAAAACATTCCTAAGGATGAGTCCTTAAAGTGCTGTTCAGGATAAATAAATGTACTTCTCAGTATGACTAGTTTTTATTATGCCAAGATACTCCTGTCTTAATTTATCAGATTTTCAAAACAGCAGACCATAATTTATGAAGAGCACTATTTCCATTTTAAAATTTACTTATTATTTTTGGAAATTATTTATGAGTTTTAGTAATAGTTTTAAAGAACACAGACTGCGATTGTTAGGTATGCAGCTTCACTTAAAGAGTTTCTGTGAAGCAAAATAATTGATTTTGGTATGCTGCTACACCATAGATTCATGAGAAAATAAACTTAAGCATTACCTTTAGCTGCATTATATTCTTCCTCTAAAGTTTAAAAAGGAAAAAAAAGGGGCCTAATAAAAAATGTTATGAGGTATTACAATATCTCTTGTCCTATATTTTATAGTTATTTATATGGGAACAGCTCCAAACTGTCAGTGCTTAATAAAAAAAAAATGCATCTGAGTACCTCTTTACTTCCCTTAGTTCTCCCTGCTGGGCAGAAATTTTTAATCACAAAAATACCTCTTGCAAGTCCATCTTAAATCCAACTTAGTTATACTCAAATCCTGACACAATCGCTTTGTTGTAAAAATATCTTCCGAGCAGTCCCAACTGGAACTCATTAGCCTTGCATCTGACAGGCAGATATTTCTGAGGAATACAGAGGAGAAGACGGAGCCCCCAGCCTGGAAGTCCCCCCAGCCTCGGCAGGGTCCCCACTAAGCAGAGCAGCTCCCTGCCTGAGAGCCTGTCCACCCTCTCAGCTAAGTCTGTGCGTCAGCACCTGGACGAGGCCACCACAACACAACTGGCTGCCACCAAAACACCAGAACAAAAAAAAAAAAAAAAAAAACCACACAAACAAACAAAAAAACCAAACAAAAAACACCCCACTTTAAGGCTTTCTTTTTTTTTTTGGAGGTGGATGTTCTGAGTTTTGAACTCTGTCGCTGTTGTTTTTCGTTTGTGAGAACTATTTATCAAAATCTCAATGAACAGTTTAAAAAATCTAGAGCAAATCTTTAAGTGTCTTGGCTCTCATGCACATTCAACAAACATTATATGGCACTTCTGATCTCTTCTGATCTCTGAAGATTCTCTTTGAAACCAACAGCAGTAATCAAATCTTTTATTTCTTCCTCCAAGAACTGCTATGTCTAACATCTACAGTTACGCCAGTTTATTAGTACAGAAAATAATCTTTCAAGTGCCAAATCTATCTGAATAAATATGCTTCAATGCAATTAGCAATGCATAAACTATTCTTTTTTTTGGTGATATATCACAATGAATACATAGGCTTTAACATCTATTCTCTTGATAAGTCATTTTGAGGTGGTCCACTTTTGTTTTCCTTACTTTCACAAACACACTTGCAGCCAGTAAGAGACTCTTCACTATGATTAATGGCCTCCCATTGGGCATACGGAAAATTTCCCAGCCTGGTTCCCTTGAGAATGCTCCTCTACATGGATTTCTA
>JAVCKT010037578.1:46908-58997 GCA_032273925.1 Rhynchotus rufescens | reverse complement strand
ATTTCTGAGTATGGGGCTTATCATTGTAAATACAGAATCACAAATTACATTTGTGACAGCTCCACTACTGGGTGTCACTTCGGGTTTGCTGTATCTTTGGTCTTGGTATTTAAGAGTAATTTTGAGCAGTTAGTCAAGAGCAGTTAGACCTTTCAAAATTGAGATCCCTATGATCTTTAATAGAGTTATGCTAAATAACAAAGCCAGAGGAAAGATCAAAGTTGTAAAATGTCTTCCATCTATTGAAATATTCAACATCCAAGACTGGGGTATCCATCCTTTAAGTGTCTATATGGAGAGAAAATATACTCTTGAATGCTTTAGCTAGTCCTCTTGTAGATATTTAAGATGTGGAAAATGAATTGTCTTTCAGAGGGGTCTGACTTTAAAATAGCTGCTTCTGATTTTTAATTCTGATTATTTGAAGAAGAGGATGAAATATACTCCAGACACCCAGTCCTGTCTTCATTCAGTGGCTGACGCTAGTTCAATATGGTTTAACACATTCTATAGAATATAGCACAGAGTAGAAGTTCTACTTGTAGAAATATTCATGTGGAAAATGATTACCATATCATGTCATATTATCTAAAATTGATTATCTTGTCATAGAAATTGTAAGCAGTAACCTGAACAGTTTGACAAAGTTGAATTTATCATATCAGTTAGCACTCTAAAAGCTTCTCCTTCATGCAACAGCACTGTGCTATAGCTTGTCTACCTATTCAACCCAGCCATAAAGCCAGGAGTTCCCTATATTATTGGGCACAATATAAATTCACATTTATGAAGAATATTCCATCTCAGTTTTTGAAAAACTGAAATTGTTTCCTGAAACACTTTTTCTGTAGATGTTTGTATGTGTGTCTGTGTGTGTGTTTATACAGAATCAAGCTTAATTTTGATTCAAATATTCTGATCTGCAAATTATTATTTCCCTATCTGCATTCACTGGACTGAATATTTGAAATAAAGGGTTTCTGAATTAGAGGGTAACTACTCTCACTCAGCATTGCCTTAAAAGAAATATATACAGTTCACTTCTTTTCTTTTCCATTGATACACTTATATTGTGCAGTCTAATAGGAAAAGACTTTTCCTAAAATCACTTTTTTCTTTCTTTACAGGGAAGTTGAGACCATTTATTATTACCAGCTCTAGGGCAATAGACATCTGATGCTTGTTTGCATATAGAATGCCGTAGATGCTCCCTACTTCATTAGAAATTTAGTTCATTTAGGCAAGTGATTCCAAAAAAAAAAAAAAAAAAAATAACCAACAAAATACAATGACCCTTTCAAGGTAGTCAAGCAAACTTACGGGTCATCTTTGCTAATGGACTTAGTCAGGGTGTCTCACAGGTAGCGGGATCCTTTATGATATAATCCCATGTAGCCTAGAAGGTGAGTTCACACCTTACCACACAGTTGGTGGTTGTGTCCATATTACACTACCTGATGTTACCAGATATCCATATTGTACCAGCTGGTGTCCCGGCCAGATACCAATTTCTCCCACCTAGAACTGTCATTTCATTTGTTACCTTTAAGTGACTTTTAAAAGAATAATCAGAAGGTCACATCTAAAGCTAATGGTGGAGATAAGTGTTTTCCAAGATATGATAAAATAGTGTCAGTGTTCATGTAAGGCTTTCTCTTGGATCTTGGCCAAAATAATATAGCAAGAGAAATTAAAACCATTTTACTCTACCTCCACGTCCCTCCCAAAATTGAGAATATTCAGATCTTTACCTCACTATTCAACTCTCTCTTTTATAAACTGCTTACCTAGGGTATGTAAGGGTCCACCTTGGGTGTATCACCAGCCATAGATGCAACACTATTTTTTTCGGGTTGGAGGTAATATGCCTCTGTCTAATTGATACCTATTTATATACTAATAAAAATACAAATTTGGGGTTATTAGAAGAATAGGAGATTTATATTAGGAGAATGTAAATTGTCCAGTTTCCAGCTTGTGGTTGGGATCCATGTGGAATAAGCCCTTGTTTAGCATTTTGGTCTATGATCCATTTTGAACAGCTCTATTAGTCTAGCAGAACCTACGAGCAAATACTAGAGAAAACCAGACCACTTTTGATACAACATCTTATTATACGCTGGAAAAGCATATTGAGGGACTATCACTACATTTTTGCCTTTTCTTTTAATGATCTTTTACTCAGAATTTTAGTATAGGCTATAATAGATCAAGGGAGTATTGCAGAGAGTATTAAAGATGTTTATGCATGTGAGATCTGGCATCTATTAAAAAAGATCTAAAAAAGAAAAGGCAAAGTTTTCATTATATATGCATTCATTAATGACAGCTAATCTTGCATCTAGCACGTTTCTCCTACAGCCTCCTTCAAAACCAAATGAAGTCAAAATTTCCATGAATGTATTTACCTTTGAGGACATAGGTCTGACTATTGGTATAACCTCCAAAAACGTGGAGCAAGAAATGCAAACACAGTGAATCAATTTATTTTGATACATGTGGGAGAGATTTGGGCATTATGAGGGAGAGATTCAGACATTACCTGAAGATGGTCTCCATCTATTGAAAACACTAGGATTTTATTTGCAGTATCTGAAGCTATACCTGTCAAAAGACAAGCTACCTTTTGTTATTTCTTTCTTCTATTTGTTGTTAAGACAGCTACCTTTGGTTATTTTATTACCATTCAGAATTTTTGGGGTACTCTTTTCCTTGTCCCCTTCTTATGTATTTGGTAGTGGTCACTGCCGAAAACAAGATTTTTTATTTTCCTATAAGATTTTTTTTTTCCTAAGAGGCTGACACAGTGTTGAATAGATCTTCCAAGAACCTATGGGCTGATTCGTTATGGATTCTGAAATTATCTGAACTTAGACATGAACTCTAGGCAGTTATTCCCACAGCATGCTTTGTTTTCTTTGAACACAGAATAATCACCTCATATTTCACAATATGAAAAAATCTAACCACAACTTTATTTTTTTTCTGAACTTGATAATTTGTCAGCATGTCCTCGAGCGGCTAAGTACATAAAAAATGACCTTTTGAAGTTTCTCCCTAAAGGTGCAATCAGAAATAAAGAGAAAATGGAGGAGCTGGAAAGTCAACCGGTATTTTGCTGTGGATTTCAAACATCGTCATCCTTCTCTAGCGAGCAGCGGAGTGAACGGGGGGACACAACTCTCCATTCTGAGCAAGAGCAGCTCTCAGATTCGGATGTCCAGCATAAATGCGGAGAATCTAGCGACATGAGCAGCTAAGGAAAAAAAAAATCAATCAACAAACAAACCAAAAAAAAAAGAATCCCTTTAAAGAGAAAATAAAATCATCGTTTTCATGGTGGTGTGATTCTATTTTCCCTTCTTTTCCTTCTCTTTTCTTCTCTTCCTTCCCCTTCACTCTTCTTCCCATCACTTCCCGTCACTTCATCTTTTCTCCTCCGCTCTCCACTCCTTTCTCCAAAACATCCTCGATCTTTGCAGAGGCGAAAAGCAAAGGAAATGTGTATATATATATCTTTTTAACAGTCACTGTAAATATGCAACTGTAATCAAGGCCATTGATGGAAAAACTATTTACAAGATAACCAACCAGCTAAGGCGCCTACTTAACGATTTACATTTCAGAACATCTGCAAGTAATCCGTTGTCAGTCAAAAGTAACAAGTGATTGCTGTGCAGTTGTGATCCTTGGTTGCCAAACTGATAATAATCTGTGAATGGACATGATCATTATTTTTCAAGTTGGTTTTAATTCTTATTTTTGGATTTAGCTTTGCTTTTTCTGTGTTTTTTTTTTTCGTTTTGGGGGGGAGGTTTTTTTTGATTGTTTTTGTTTTTTATATATGTTCAAATATACCTGTCCCAGTCTTTTGACATGTTCCGTAGTGTTTCTCTTTTGAGTCTTGCAGTCGACTTGCTTTGGTTAATCACATCAGTCAGTTCAGGAAGGACTTCAGAAAATCAGTATCATGGCTGGATTTAGTCAGATGCACTCAGTGGACTTGAAGAAACTGTTGTGTCAATATGAAGCTGCATAGCTGCCATCAATCAGCAGGGAGACTCCAGGTGAAAGAGCTTTTTCCATACCCAGGGACATTACAGAGAATGCTTTATGTTCTTACTAAACTGTGAATTTTTTAAAAGGGCCATGAAGTTGAGATAGATCTATATTTTTGGCATAGACTGATTGTTAAGTAGATTGATAGACCGATCAATTGGCTTGAGTAACGAAAAATGCTTGTCCCCTCACTCCCACCATAAGAGAAAAAGTCAGTTCCAGGATGGTCTTTCCCTCCAAATAACCTTGAACCCTTTGCATCTATGTCCAAAGCAGGGCACGCTCTTGGGTGGTGGTGTCACACAGTGTGTGGTGCCTTTGTGACCTGCTTGACATCTGTGTGTTAAGATTATTCATTGTCAGAGCATAGACATATGAGTAAATTGGCGTGATCATCTCTTAAAGGTAATCACCATCGGTGAGCATTTAACTCAATAATAAGATGCTACAAAAGAAAAGGAAAAAGACTTTGGATGACTTCCCACACCTGGCAGTTTTCCTTCTCTTTGGATATTCTGTTTGCTTAACCACAGATGTTCTTAATGCTTTTGTCTGAGAGAAATGAAAACATTCTTTCCAATTTTGCCTTGTAATTAAAGCCACGACTGGTACATATCTACTTCAGTCAAATGTTGATGATGTCAATTCTTAAAAGTCTTTATACAGTGCATAAAGACTTTGAGGACAGTACTAGCTCTCACTTCATTGTGGACTTATGAACTTATATATATATATATATATAAAAAGATATATATATATGTTTGTGTACGTGTGTGTGTATATTAAAACAACAACAAAAAATGACATTTCAAATGTGAACTTCTGAACTCAAACTAATAGTAACCAGGAAATTCAAAATTCAGGTTTGTACTTTGGTACTGACCTTGAAAAGAACGTGAAATATTCAGAATTTCAGTGTCAGCTGAGCTCTTAATTTCACTGGTTTTTGTTAGTTAAGGTTAAAAAATTTTTAATGTCATTTTAAGCATAGATTTTTTAAAATAATATTAGTTTCCTTATTTTTAAAAGGAAAAATAAGGGTCACAGAAATTTGTGAAAGAAGTATTAATTATAATACTTAACTGTTCTATATTACTTTCTGGGACATAATCTGCTCTCAGCTGCAGCAATGTAAATGAATGTAAGTACAATTTTTTTCAGGAACACTAAAGTAGTTGCTCCTGAACTTACTTGAAATATATGGAAATGCTGAGATTGACTTCATGTTGGTACAGAATTGTGCTCTTATGAAACATTTACATCCCAGTCCAGTGAAATCTATCCTTGTGTAGAGGATCAGTAACAAAGTTTACGTCATTTAAATATACTCTGGTACCTTAAATGACAGTTACATGGCCCACATTTTTTTTCCCAAATTTTCAGCATTGTTTTGCTGTTTTGTGAGCAGAATGTGTCCCTCTCTGTTCCAGACTCTGTGTGCAAATCACTAAAAATCACTGCAGTATTTTAGCTGATAGATGGGATCTTCCTCTCTCACTAAATGCTGCTAATAGCTATTTTAGAAAGTTTCCCAAGGAAACACTTTGCAGACCAGAAAGACACAGCAGTGGGAAATAAGGAAGGTCATATTTATCAGTTAATGTATACTTATGCATTTTTTAAATAAAACTATCTAATACTAGATTAACAGATAACATTTAGTTTTGTATTTTCTGTAGTATGGGCTTTCACAAGGTGTTATACTGGCAATACTGTAAGTGTATTATTAAAAATATCAAAAAGTATATTTTGCATGAATGGCTGGTAGCCAGTTTCCCAGCATTAATGAATTAGAACTTTTGAGGAAAAAATAAATCTTAATTTTTCAGTCCAGAGCAAGAAGGGTGGGGTTTTGTTTGTTTGTTTGTTTGCTTGTTTTTTGAGTCTTTGGCATCTGTTGTTTTCCTGGCTGTCCTACAGTACTCTGCAATTTGAGTTGGTGGATCTCAGTCCAGTGCCTCGTGGCCAAGTGTCCACATTACCAAAACCACCCTCCTCTCATTCACACTACAGACCAGGTCCTCAGCTAAATTATGATCAGTAGAGAATAACTTTCCTTTTGTTAGAACAAAGCCACTTCATTTGTGAAACTTGGGGTTTGCTCTCAGTAAACCATTATTATTATTATTGCTATAACTTTTAGCAGTCTCAGTAAGAGAGGCCAAGGACTGAATAATCATGAAGACTTTAACTTGCCACTTGAGCTCCTAGAGCCAATGCTCAGGAACAAGGCAAGTTGGAGGGCAGTGAATCAGAAATTTCTGCTATTGCTGTCCCTGTGTTTCATATTCAGTGGACGGATTGAAGTCTTCGGTACCTTTCACCAGCACTGAATTCACTAGAAGAAAGAGTATCTCTCTATATATTTAATATAAACTATATTCTAAAAGTCAATCCCTTCTAATATGTTTTTTTTATTGGAAGTTCTGACATACTTGCAAGCATGGCTTTCCTTAGTAACTCTAACTTTCTCGATGTTATTGGGAAGATCATGTTTCAGATGTATATAGTTATCTAAACCTGAATCTGATGTCATCGCACAAATTACGCTCAGAAATCTTTATGTTGAATGTAAGCTGAAGATGCTGGACATGCATGGCCACCATTCACAGTGGCCACCATTTCTATTTGTTTCTTGATTGAAGAAACCAAAAGGTGGTTTTGCTTCTACATGTGTGTAAATATTGACTGAGTGTAACAGTGCAATGTTTGATTTTTCACTGTGAAATATATTTTGGAGTCAGAAAGGCTATGTTATTAAAAGCAAAATGTAATTAAAAAAGAGTGTTTAGTGCTTCTTGAGCACTTGTAATGAATTTCTTGTCTCATTTTCTTCTTTTGCTTTTGTAAATGTACAAAACCCTTCTGCACTGCACCACTTGTGAATATTGACTGTATTTGAGTACCTTTTGATGTGAAATACTGGTACTAGACAACAATTAACATTCCAAAATGAAAAGCAAGACGTATATTTCAAAGCGAAAAAGGGTTTTTCACTGCTGCATCATGACCTTGACTTCTTTTACAATCAGTTGTTTATGCATTTAGTACATATGAAACTCAGAACACAGGTACTGAAATTCCAATACTTAATTATGGGAGGATTTATTCCATTAACTGAAAATGCCAAATGGCTCCTCCTGTATTTAAAAACCTGGCCTTAAGTTGGGGTGGCAGAAGGGACAGAGATAATGGCAAGTGAATCCAGAGTGGAGTATAAAAATAAGGTACAATATAGAAATTACATTAAGATACTGGTTTTGGTGTCTAGCTCTTCCTTTTTAGCAGCTCTCCTTCATTTCAGCAAATCTGATCCTTGAAATCACAAAGCTAAAGAGCAACCAGAAAGGGGCAGAAACTGCCAGTTCAACATGATATTTGTAAAAATGAACTCTCCCTGGACCTTCTTGTATCTTCAAAGGCAAGAGGGTGATGCAGACCAGACACTGATGAGACTTGAGCTCAGCATCTGACTTGGGGGAATTTTTGTTCTTCAGGAAATATTTGTGGTTGAGGAATAGGACACAAAATGTTCCACAGCTTTTGGGTGCTGACTTCAGTGAGCTTTGTGCAATCTGGTTTCTGTGCCCACATTGATTTGTGTCCCCCAGGAGCAATTTTACACTGGTCAATGTAAATGAGATCTGAGTTGTGACACAGCTTCCATGAAACTGTGTATGTTTTAATCAGATCTAGTCAATTTTAATTGATGAAGGAGCATTATTAATGCAACCAGAATACCTGACCCTGCAGACCCTGTTTCATAGGAGTAGGCCTTGCTATTCCTTGCTTTTCTGATTTCTTGATAGCGGCATGATTAGCCATATGAGAAGGATCAGGACTCATTTTCTATGTTTACACCTCCAGGTTGAGCCTTCCAGAGCAAAAAGTTGCCATAATTTCCTAATCCATGGCTCTAGGTAAATCCATTTTATAAAATTGTCTTCATAAACCTCATAGATAAATGTATGACGAGAAAATGCAAAGCCAAAAGATATAAGAATGAGAAATATTTGACAGAGTAATTGATGTTGGTTCAGCACTGTGCCTTAAGGATGCTGAGGGAAATTGTGATCTTTTTTTTTTTTTTTTCCTCACATATTATATTATTCCTACTCCTAAAATGATCAAAGCCCATTTTTAAAATGTAATGGGCTTTTCTCCTCCCACTGGAAAGCTACTTTAAAACTTCAGACTTCTAGGATTTAAAATACTTTTTCTAAATAAAATAGCTTACAGTTGGTTTATGTTCCTTTCCATTAGGTAATCTTGCTTCCAGTTCCCCTCCACCTTGCTGAAAACAACTGCATTTCAGATATAGGATATAGCTTGTCTGCAAATACACAGAAGAAATACTAAAAATAATGGCAATACGAGAGAATTTTAAATACTGAAAGTGTATAAACAAATGATCCCAGTCTTTTCTTTTTTTCAAATTTCAGTTATGATCTTACAAGAGGTTAGGCTGATGTTTCCAAACAAAGGGCTAGGAAACTTGTACAGCCATCAGGAAACCTTCATCATCCAAATAGAGGAAGATAGCTGACTATATCAGCTTGGGAGGTTTTACCACTCATGGGTAAGGCAATGCTACAAAATCCTAACCATTGTTCTAAAGTGCAAGACTTTGACTCGTTACTCATACTGACATCTGACTTTATCCTTCTGGCCCAGACCTACCAAAAACTACATATAGAAATTCCAAGGGGTGCACCAAAGAAAAGTCTTTTTGTAGTGATTTCAACCAAGCAGTTACAATAAAAGAAATCCAACTGTATTCATTTAATCAGTTTTAGTTATCTTGTTATTTTAAATTATTTTTCACTAGGATGTAACAGATTATTTATAACAGCAGAAGTTTCCAACCTGCAGTCTGTGGAGCCTTTAAAGCCCACAGGCTATTTCTGAAGTGTGCATGGAAGTTGAGTACGGAAAATAAGTTATATATTCAAAATAGCAGTATACATTTGTAAAGCTTCTGAGGGGCATTTGTCTTGAATGGAGTAATGTGAACACTCCATGTATCAAAATTGTAGAAAAGTACTAATGCAAGGAATCAAGGATGAGTTGTTATAAGCTATTTTCCTGGGAGAATATGAATGACTATCTTATTTTCTCAGTTTTCTTCATACATCTTCATCCAGTCTCTGATGAATCCATGGTAGATAGAAAGTGGTCAGGAAAGCAGAACCAAGTCAGGTCTAATTACAAGGCAGATCTGTAACTCAGTATCCCAGAAGGGCCAGGATTAAAGGGAAATATAACCAGATCTCTTTTCCAGCCTTTTCACAGTGGGTGATAGGTTTGAGAAGACACAGGCGGAGAGGTACTGCATCCTAGGTGAAGCTTCATGCTTTCTCCTTTGTGTCCTTGACACCTCAACACAAAGGGAAGCAAGACATGTAATATGGACAGATAGAACAGGATAAACAGGTGCTGCAGTTTGATGGGGCAGGGGGCAAGATGATGAGATGAATCCCCATGCGTTCCAGTCAGTCCTCAAAGGTTAGAGGGACTGGAGGTGGCTGGACTCATCTCTTAATTAGGGATACCAAATACTGTGGTAACTATAGGCCTGACTCTTGTTAGTACTGGATTCACAAACACTCTATCGACTGTAGGCCCGATCACCTTCAAAACAGCAAATTGAGTTCACAAATTGCTACCAGCTAAAGGCCCGACCCTGGCAGTATTGGGTTCATGAACAGCCTGTTGATTGTAGGTCTGATCACCTTCAAAACAAGTAATCAAGTTCACAAATAACATATTATTCAAATGCAACATTTAGGGAACAGGTTTCAGATGTCAGTTCAGGAAATTCTCTACTACAGCATGGGGTTCTTAGCTAGTGCCTAGTGTACAAATACACAATCATCACTCACCCCAGAAGATGGGAGAGGGCTCTCAACCTCCAGGAGTCTCCTCAAGCAGCATCTGGACCAGAGAAGAGGAAAGGAGTTCAGCCTGTCAACTGATCCAGAATCTTCCCTCTGGAGGAAGATGGAGTCTTCCCTCTCTCCTCTCTTTCTTCCTTCTTTCCTTCTTCTTTAGTTCCTTCTTCCTTCATTCCTTCTTCTTTAGTTCCTTCTTCCTTCATTCCTCTTTCTTTCCTAATACCCTCTTTAGTTCACCTTTTGTATATTTTCTTTTACATTTACATGGATCTTGAGTGACTCTAGTCGTACTTACTCTAGTTATTGATTGGTTTAAAGTCTCTCAAGTTAATTGAAAATCTAGAGAGCATGCTCAGTGAGGAATGGTTGTTCTTTGGAAGTGGGTTCCTTATAAGATGGGATTGTGTATTGGTATTATAATGAGATTATAATGAGGAGAAGTTGGGCAAAGTCCATCAGAAGGAACTGATCTGTCATCATTGTTGCCCCAGCACCAAACATCTTCTTGTACTATGTGGTTCATCAGCTGTGTGGTACAACCAGGTTACTACCTCTGCAGGGAGTACAACAGTTTGGCTGCAGTGTCTTCACTCTGTTCCACCTTCCATTCACTCATCAGCTGCACGGCACCATCAGATTACCTCCTCCGCAGGGAATCCAACAAAGTTTGGTGTCTCCATTCTGCTCCACTCTTTGTTTACTTGTGTTAGTGTGTGCTAGGAGGGCAGATTGTGTTGCTGAGGGAATCATGGAGAAGTAGATTCCGTACATACCAACTATCCTGGAAGTGGTAATTATGTCTTATCTCAAGCAAGCCTCTGTAATGTCATAACTTCTGTTAGGCCCTAGTTTTTCTCTAATTTCCCCTTTCTTGAGGAATTCTCTCATGCAAGTCACCCTTTGAGATACTATTTGGTCTCCTGCTACCAGACCAGATTGGGGTCTATAATTCATATGTCATATATAGAAAACTCTAAGTTATCTCAAAAGTTCCCTCTATTCAGGCAGTTGAATTAAACTCACTATGGGATTCAGCTCCAAGTTCAGACACCTACATTTGGGTAGCTAAACTTAGGTGCCTATCTGAAAACAGTGCCTGTCAGTCTCCTCTTTGTCTGCAACTATAGATGTGTACCTAATGCAAAAATACAACAAAATGTTAGGTTCTACTTGATAGCTAAAGTATATCTTAAAACCTAGATGATGTGGGTAAGACCCGCACCTGATCTTGTGAGGGTTCTGTAGGAGACTACCCTAAAAGCTTGCATATCAACAACTATATTTGCAAAGCTTCTCAGGCAGGCTCCAGAGGTGCAAAACTCTTAAGAGTGTTACATCTCAAGGACTGTAGTGCCATTTTTTTTTTGTCCCTTTCAACATCAGGCATTTTCAGTACTAAGCATCTGGCTCATAGGCAAAGTCCTGGGGAATATCCTAGGCCAGTCCCTTGGGAGGCATCCACATCATCTGACTTTAGATATCAGCAAAGAAACAGCCTTCCTTTGATCTAATTGTTCCACTTTACCTTTATAGTCACAGAAGAAAAACAAGTAGTAACAGTGTATGAGCCATCAGACATATTCTAGTTGTCTGCTCAAGAGTGAGATGGTTTATACTTTGCTAATGTCTGTTTCTTTTTGCAAGGAAATCTAGATAACTAGGTCATAGGCAGATGTCTCTGCTGTGGATGTCTACATGCAGATATACGAATTCTGTGATATTTGCTCAGTCAGTATCATTCTGTTTCATGCATTGTGAGAAATGATGATTTTACAAAGCTTATGGGTGACTTCTGTTGAAGATACCAACGACATTTGGGAGAAGTTACATGGCAGATAAAGACTTAACAGTTTTCACCAAGCAGTTTTCAGGAAATCTTATTCTTTAAGTATAGTTGGGTCCAACATGTTCAGTATTTTCTGGGTCCAGAAAAAATCATGACATATAGTGCTTCTGAAGTGAAATAAATTAGGGTGTTTACCCTCTGCTTTTATCACTCAGACACATGAAAACAGTTTGGAATTACATTTATGAATAATGTTGGGGAGATATGGTGCATACAGTAATAGCTAATGATGCTCTGATGTTTACTTGACAGCTAAGTTAAGTTACGTATACATTGTACTCTATGTATGG